>CAKNYM010023199.1:0-12510 GCA_932195095.1 Andricus curvator | reverse complement strand
CGTGCTTATCGACCAGTCTCAATTTGCAATTAATTATTATTAAACAATAGGCAGTTTTGATTGCTTTTTTCATTTTGTAGGCATTGCTAGGGTACATTGCGTGCCTATACCAAATTTTAAGCAGTTTCAATAATATTTAGCTGAGTTTTTACGATTTATGTTTTAAAAAATAATTGAATTTGGGGAATTTTTTTTCACTTTTTCATTTTTACTATTAAAAATATTCATCGGACGAAAAAACTGCAGATATAAAAAAGTTCCGTCTTGCTTTTTTCTATATGACCATATTTTTAAAAATTTAATTTTTTGAACTTTAAAATTTGGATTTCAGGAGACACGTGGACAATCCTTTTTCGCGTTTTCGAGCGCGCGACCCATTCTTTGATCCGAGCCCTCATTTATAATTATAAATATACTCAGCGGACATCAATTTTGCTCAAATTTCTTTAGCTGATTCCAAAAAAGCTAATTTTCAGAAAAAGAAATTAGCGAAATTAGCTGAAACTTAATTCTAATTCGTAATTTATTATAAGATTTCAAACAATAATTTTCGATTCATTTGAGTGTTACCAAAGATAAAAATATTTGTTATTGTCTTTCTTTAAGAGTGACTATACAAATGCTAGAATATTTTATGATGTATCTTATTACTTGTTTGTAATATATCTAGATATAATAATTATATTTATTATATAGTCGCATTATATTGTAAAACAGCAATATACAAAAATTCGATCTTCATCACTATATTTAAAAGTGTTTGAATATCCGGTACTAATACAAAATAACGAAAAAATAAATAACAAAACCACCAATTAACGAAAAAAATTCCAAAAATGTAACTTAACGAATTATAAAATTGACCGAATTATAAAATAAATGAAGTGTTAAATTCCCATAATTATTTCAATTCCTGAAATTTCAATTTGCCGAAAATAATAATTGATTAATTGAATTGTTTGTTCTATTTATAATTTATTAATTTAATTTGTATAATTCGGTCTCGAAGTCGGTCAATTTTAGTTTTTGATATTTTTAAATTCGGGATTTTATTTTTTGTCAATTAAGAATCTTGTCGCTATTTGAAATTTAAAACATTTTATAATTCGATAATTTATATTTTCGACAATTTTTTTTCATTAATTTGTGTATTCGTTATTTATTTTTTCATTATTTTTTATAATTCCCGAATATACATGCAATTTTTTTTGTTTGAATTATGTCAATTATGCCGCTTTTTCCTATATTAAACAAAATAATAAGTAAGTACATAAGTCTCATTTACTACCTGATTCTACACTACGAAGAAAAAATTATTTTAAATTGTTTTTCATATTTATTTTGTAACATTTATGCTTTTTTCCTATGGTATTGCATGGTTTTGTAGAATAAAAGTTACTTCGAGTTATATTTATTTCGAGAAACCCCATTAATGTGAAGGATTTTTGAAGTGACAGGGATGCAAAATTTACCCTATCACAAAGTGCGTGAAGTTGTCGAGAGTTGAGACAGGCTTCGATTTGCGCACGAAGGAATAGTAATGGTGCTTTCACTCTTACAACTCTTGCAAATGCGCAGAAAAACGGGGGCGATTTAAATTATTAATTGAATTTGAACAGTCAAAAAGAAAAAGTAATAAAATTATTTCGTAAAAATGTATAATCAACTAAAGTATCTGAGTTGATATTATTGTTTTTGTAATCAGGATACATCGGTCTATATTATACATTTTTAGTGAAGTACTTTTACCACTTTCGCTTGAAACAATATTTGAAAATTTAATCATTAGGTATAATTTTTCGTGAGTAAAACCAAGTGAGTTTACGACAATAGTAAATTTCTTTCCTTGTGGTGTAAAAGATAACATCAGTTACATCTTTTGCAAATTGTTTATTGAATTAGAGGAATGAATTTCGCAATAAAAATACTATGCAGATATTATAAAAGTTTTTTAATGTGTTAACAGTAGTGTATTTTACATCAATCGTCGCACATTTTCGTAATTTAATATTTTTAGTATTTTAACAATTTTGTTGATTGTGATGACATTAAGAAGAAATGAATAAAAAGCTACTTTTGTACAAAATTCTGTGAAAGAGTAAATCGTCGATTATCGAATTATTACCAGCAGCAATTTTCACGTAAATTATTATAAATAAGAAATTATATTGAAATTTGTTTCACTTTTAAAGTCTATTTTAAAAACGATATTTTTATGAAAATATTATGAAGGAAAAAATGGAACACACATGATAATTCTAGTAACATTAGAAATATGACACAACTGTTAAATTAAATTTGTCAGTGAAATAAATATGACAATGATTATGTTCATAGCTAATAATAAGGGATTGATAAGTGACTTGACTTTTAACCGGACTATTTTCGGAGTTGATGTTTTAGACCGGACAGATTTCGGATTTAATCAGACGATTTTCCTTTTTCGCTTTAATTTCACCGAATGACAACTAAAACCTGCGTATTAATTTCGGATAGAATCGGACTATTTTCAGAGTCGATGTTTTAAACCGGACAGATTGAACCTGCGGATTAATTTCGGATAGCCCTGTTAGAAAATCCTGTACGGGAACCCGTAACTATGAAAGGGTTACGGTCGTTACGGTCACGGCTCGTTGCGGCTCATTGTTCACACCGAAGAGTCTGCTTTTTTTCTACTTGAATTCACAATACATTTCATTTTTTTCATTTCAAACTGTAATTTACCGTGAAGGATTAGGGACGAGTCTAAGGACAAGTTCGACGAAAATTTATGAGGGCCTGTTTGACCTAGTCTCGCGGCTGCCACTGGCAGTCTTTGCAGCCAATGGCTGCCTTCTGGAGAGCCCTGCTGTACGTGTTCCTTTGCTAGAACTAGGACCAGATGTAGTACAAGAAACGTTACAGGGTCAGCATAAGAAATTGAGACACGAACCTTTACACAAACATGTACAGGAACATCCAGGAAACAAGGGATCCCTTACGGGAACGTGTGTACGTCCGAAGTGGCGACGAATGAACATGTAGGGAATCCTGTAAAGAATCAAGCACGGTTTCCGCCGTATCGGCAAAATTTTAATATAATATATTTAATGGTGTGAAGGAACATGGATACATATCTTTAATACATTTCCTCTCTTTATATCCTTGCAGATTCAACTCACTAGCGAGAGAGCTAGGTCGTAGCGCACTCTGGTGGATTAGTTTCAATAGGGTTCCTGTACAGGATTAATTTCGGATAGAATCGGACTCATTCCAGAGTCCATGTTTTAGACAGGACGAATTTCGGATTTAAGCGGACGATTTTCCGTTTTCACTTTAATTTCGCCGAATGACAACTAAAACCTGCTGATTAATTTCGGATAGAATCGGACTATTTCCGGAGTTGATGTTTCAGACCGGACAAATTTCGGATTTAATCGGACGATTTTCCATTTTCACTTTAATTTCACCAAATGACAACTTAAACCTACGAATTAATTTCGGATAGAATCGGAATATTTCCGGAGTCAATGTTTTTGACCGGCAGGATTTCGGATTTAAGCGGACGATTTTCCGCTTTTACTTCAACAAAAATTATTTCAGGTACTGAGTTCCGGACTAATTTCGCATGAAGTTGACTCTTTCGGGAGTGAAAGTTTACGTTCGGATACATTTTGGATTAGACCGAACTATTTTCCATTTTTAGTTCAACGAAAATAATTTCAGGTTTTGAATTCCGGACTAATTTCGGATCAAATCGGGCTCTTTCCGGAGTCGAAATTTATGGTCCGGACAGACTCCGGACATAATCAGACAAATTTCTGAATGTTTTCGTACAGTTTTCGGATTAGATCGGACATATTTCGGAAAAAAATCGTGAATCGGATTGAGACTCTCCTTCTTTAAATGATTAGAAAATATGTTTATCGGTTACCCTATCAGACAACAAACTATCTTTACACGTTTGACAATCGGGCATCTCGAAGCAAATTTCCGGCAATATACGCGAGTCCATTATTTTCGTGTACTCTAAGAGTTTCAACATCAATCTCTGCAGGGTCTGATAAACTTAAATCCTCTTCTACAGAAACCTGTCCCAATGCGTAAGCATTTACATCTTCTACAGGAATTTTTCCTTGCTCAGAATTAATGTGAAGAGGATAGAATTCGCTTAAGTTCTCTTCTACAGGAACTGTCTCCTCCGTGCATGCGCAGGCATCTTCTACAGAAACTCTTTCTTGCTCGGAATGAACGTCAAGAGAGTTTAATTCGCTCAACATCCCTTCTACAGGAATTATTTTCTCAGCGGTAGCAGAGGAATTTTCTGTAAGAATCGAATTTTTATTGGAAACGGATTTAGAAGGTTCTTTGTATTCCGTTACGAAAGAAATCAGCGTATCTAGGGGAGAGCCATTATCATCATCGCAATTACCTTTGCCATTTACTGCTACGGTCAATTTATTAAGAACTACGGTTTTCAACGCAGCTGCAAATTGTTGACAAGTCTGGTTCCTGTTAGATATGCCATGCTGCCGAATCGAGCAAAATAAATTCCCTACTAGATCTTGATTTAGATGTCTAGTGGGAAGGTTTCGGAATCCCAAAACCTTTAACTTGATCCACAGATACATTACTGCTTTTAAAGTTATTATCCACGCTTTTATAAAAGAATATTGATGAGTAACATCCTTGTCCGTTTCTAATTCAATTAATCTCCAGGTAGCGATCTTTTTCACCATTGCTGCCCAAAATTCTAAATGAGGGGTTGAGTCCGAAACAGCGCAAAGATATTCCTTTCCCTCTGGTGCGTTCACAAGCGATCCATTTAAAGAATCTACGTTGCTCGAAAATTCAGCAGTGTGTACTGCTTCTGCAGGAAAAACGCCTGTGGAAACGTAAGTTTCTATCGATGCTGCTGAACTGTTACTTAATTGTGCCTTAGCTATCCAAACCCTCATTTTATTGAAGGAGTCGCTAAAATTAAAATGCTGTGGTCTAAGTTTCAGCAGATTCTTATAAGTTTTCTTCTGATCTAAATCAACAACCTTTTCAAGGTATTCTAATTTTTCTTCTTGATGAGTGTCACATTTTACTTTACAACGAATGAGACAATTTCTTGTACGTTTTAAGAGTTGTGGGTATTGAACATGACGGCAATAGTTTGTCCATTAACTGAAAAACAGAAGGTTTCTTTCTCAGAAACATCAGGATAGTCTCGGCACAATTGATTAACAGCTGCAAAATTCGTAGGGCCTTGATCGCAAACTGTATTAACTGTAATAAGCAATAACCTGCTTCCAATTACTTCTAACTCCACGAACCATAAATACTAATACATGATTTGCATATTTAACGCCCGACGTAAGTACCCTAAATCCCCTAACCCACACATTTTTTGTTTAACAGAGTCATATTGGAGACCAGAATAAAGTGAGATTTCATCGAATAATACAGAGCAATAACGATCAAGCTCATGCATATTCTTGACTTTTTTTTCTAAGTGCTTCAAAATTTTCTGATTTATACCGGTATCGAACGGAATTTTAGATAGCACACTTTTTGATAGTCTCGTCGAGGGTAGAATAATATAATTTGGAAGATATTTATATAGATGAGGACTGCGTTTCTGAATCGTAAATTCAAACATTTTATCATCGATTATCCATCTTCTTCCAGATGGTTTTTTATTTGCATTTCACAACTGCGAACGAATAAAGTCCTTCGTGACTTCATTTAGATTTTGATCAATGGCATTAAAGAAATCGTTTTGATATAAATAATTAATAGTTTGAAATTGACCTTTTTCATTCCTTAGTTTATGTTGCATCTACGAGAGTTTTGACATTTTTTTGCGATGAATCTCATACATTTCTTTCTCACGCGGCGTACAATCTTGTTTGGCTACTCCAGTTTGACCAAGAATCCCTTTTTTGTTATTATCATTTACGTTCATTTTAGGAATAGAGGATTTCTGAGAATCAAATTTTTTGTTATTTATCGTGTCGCAATTGTTGTGCAATGGTCGCCTTTCCTTAAATCTTTTAAAAACGGTTCATCGTTGGAGGAATTTAATTCTGGCGGATGTGGATCATTTTCAATAGTATCTTCCAATTTCTTAGACTCAAGATTTGTTGTATTTAACGAATCCCAATTGTTTGCATAATGGTCGTCCGTGTTACATGAGGTACTAGTTACCTCAGCAGGTGAATCTAATAACATTTTCTCGACTTCAGCAAAAAAAATTTTTCGGCTTTTACTTAAATCTTTAAAGCAATGCTCATTATTTATTAAACTTGATTCTGGCGGTGGCGGTTCATTGTCAATACTATTTTGCGCTTCATAATATTATGATCAGGAATATTAGCGTGACAAGTAGATTGCAAGTTGTGAGGTTTCAAAAAGTTTGAAATATTTTTAGAAGTGTTTTCATTATTATGAATGATCCCATCGAAATTTACATCGCGAGTGTAAGCGACTCTGTTGTGCAAACTTGTCCCGGCAAAACAGTAGATGCTTCACTTGAAGCTTCTACACTTATGGATGATGGAACGGCTTTACATGTTAATCTGCAACTCGTTTCATTCAGAAAATATTTTGACAAAAGTAGTTACAATTAATCATGGTCGATATTACAAATTTCTTTCCATTTATTTCTTACTTCTTGGTCTTTGGGAAATCTGTAAAAATGTTTATTTTTGTAGTCCGCTCTAAAATGAATTAAATAACTATTTCTGCAACCTGGACATTTGCAGGTATATTTGACCCTACCTAAAGATGGAGCCATCTCAATTATCGTGTGCAAGTTACACTCTAAATTATACTTCTATTTTAAGTCTGAAATTTCTAAGAATATCACAGTGGTCAGACTCGATAAATAATTAAAATTTGCATTAGAAGGTTAAAATATCTAACATGTTAAGTGCTACAGCACTTTCAACTTTCTAAGGTAAATTGAAAATTTTTTACTAGTACAGTGACTACCGCCTCAGTCTTCTACTTTTTTCGAATTAAGGTCATAATTACTTCACGACTTGTACTCTGTTTCACCTAATCTAGGACTTAACTATAGTATTTATAAAGCTTTTAAAACTACATTTTCTTTCTTGTCTTTACTTAAAATTAACTTACGCTAAACTCCTGTACTGAAAAGACTACATATCACAGTCCTCCATATATTGGCTCCACCATCACATCTTGGAATCTGAAAAAGGAAAAATGCAATTTGTTATACATAGTAAGAAATATTTTTAAAATGATTATTTAATAGATCCTAAAGTAATTAAGTGCCAAAATAATGGTTTAATTTAGCCATACCTTCAAGATTGCATATGAGCATTTTGATATTTCTGCTATCATCTAGATGTGATTTCTTTACACCATCAGCAAAGCGAGTCGAGAAAGTAGAGCCTTCCAAAATTTTTATATACAATTGGTCATATAAAATAATGTCGAACACTTCCATTTTGTTCGCGTAAATATTAGGTCCTTCCTCTTTATCTCTTAGTGTAAATAACTTCTATATTTCAAAAGTAATAACGCTAATATTAAAATATACAAGTTGTCAAATACGGATATGACATTTCGCAATACGTTTCAATAAAATAAATATAATATGAACAAAATCTATTATAAAATTATACATTCGTTTAGCTTCTTTTTATTCTTTTGAGTATATCAATGAAATTATCACGTTTATCTTTACGTAACACCGAATTCATTGATAATTTGATGCACAAATTTTTCTGAGGTTATGTTGGAATTTTTTCACCACATAATATATATACGTACAAATGCTGTTTACATATTCAACAGAAAGGCAGTTTATTAAAGGAAAATAAAGATTACGCTAGCTAAAACACATTTATCAGCTTTTTCATGAGCCCTTTAAAGCCTTTCAAATACAAAGTATGATGTAAATTAAAAATCGCTCTCATCGGTCTGGTCGACAAACAAGCAATTTATTGTATAAACCAATTTTCGATTACTTACCATATACTCTACGATGTTGCCTTTTCTTTTAACTGATATTTACACCAAAAACATCACATTTCATTGGTAACAATTACATTAAAACATTTTCAGATATGGGTGGAAGTGAAGCGTTCCGGCGTGAAACATATTCAAATCTCATTGGTGCTGCCGTCCGCCCTTTGTATTGCCTGGCAAAATCTTTGTGTTAATGGAAGTCCCATTGAGAGGTTCACCCCCATGCCTCGTACGTTAATGTAGTGTCCCCCACTACTCGTCGTAATTGATATTTTACTGAGCAGTGGGTCTCTTCATCACCTGCAAGGCCCCTATCACCTCGTAGGTATCATTTAGCAATAAACACAGCTCTCCTGCATCTTCCTTCGAGATTTTTTAATACTGAATAACTTGGCTAGATAAGAATGAATTATGACTCGCTCGTTATCATATCTAGCAACCAAAGTATCCCATGCTCGTTCAAAGTTGGCACCAGTAGTTGGAATGTTGAGCAAAAGTTGAGCAGGTTCATCCACCAAGCTAATCTTCAAATAATGTAATTTTCGAACAGTAGGGAAATCCTTATCATTTTTTACCATTAATACGAACAAATCTCTGTAATCTGGCCATTCAGTATAGACACCTGAAAACATGGGTAACTCTATCTGTGGATACATCCTCTTGGGCTAAAAATTTACTTCGCTGCAACGTATTTGTCCCCACACTGGGTATAAATATCATCGGCGAAATAAGCATTATTTTTATTGTCCGCCTTGATGGTTAAAATATGTTTATGAGTGGACTAGAATCAGAATTAAAATCACAAATAAATGTAACAAAACATCGCGAAAAGCATTAATTAGCGTGTTGAAATCATTAACGATTTTTAATATCAACTAGTTGCGCGTACCGAATGCCATGTGTATAGATATGACAGTTCGCGGCAAAAGTATTCTCGCGCACAAGTATCAGTTCACTTAGTCTAGTGAGAACGAATCCTGCCGAGATAATTTTGTCCCGACTCTCATAGCATGAACACTCACTACACGCATGTGCACATACGATAGTATTCGTGCACCTGCTATCGCTGATTGCTGCCGAAATCACATATACAGCTGAAAGTATGTATTCTGCACGCCACGCGCCGAATGGCCCGTTCCACAGGCACCACGAGAATAGCGCGCGTAATTTTCCACCAAGATTTACACTTTTCTCAGACTCACCTGCATTACAAGATCCGTGGTTCCGGTGTACAAAAGAGCCTAGATCCGTTCTCGAAGTACCAGAATGTTATAGTAATGCACAAAAAAAGAGAGCTATGAAAGTTCACTGATGCTGGAGGAGAAAAGGTAAATAATTATGTCCTCAAAACACCACATTTTAATTTAAACATTGCTCGAGCAGTATATATTTCAAACAAACAGAAAAGCACTGTACAGTTTCCTTGAAAGAATGGCACTCTCTTGTGTACCTCGTGCACACACACCTCACTACCGTCATGAAAAAGTGGGGAGAGATGAGAGAAAGCAAGGCAAGAGAACAACCAGCGAACGCGCCTTACAGAAGCAATTAATATTGAGTAATTAATTCATTATTTATCACTTTTCTAAACAAATTTTTTAAAATAATAATATACGTATAAATGATATCCTAAGCAAACTGATCCTTGTTATTTACTTTTATTTTTAGACGCTTAAAATTTATATATTCCCATGGGATATTGGCTATCCTTCATTTATTTTTGTTTCGCATCATTGTAGAAAAAAATTTAATGATCAGGAACAGTGCTACAGATTTCAAGTCTTCAGGTACCCATAAGCATAATTTAAAAAAGTGAGGTTATATTATGCTCTAACCGAGTCCAACTAAATTACGTCAGCCATCTTTGATAGTTTTCTACAATTTTCTACGCATATTACGTCGTTTATGTATTACACGTAGAAAACCTCGAGTGACGCGTCACTGCACAACCCTGGTAATCGTATAGTCAACAGAAACCGAGAAAATTACAAAAAAGTTTTTTGCAAAAATCGATCAGAAAATGATCATATATTATTACTGAATTTTTATCCAACGGGATTAAGGCTTGGCCGTTAAAGGGTTAACGGAGCTTTAATCAAATTTTTGCTATCTGAGTTTACTATTATTATTACACCAGAGACTCGATAGATGAACAATCTCGGGGGTTGCCTGAAAATGACCTTGTTCATCTAACGCGTACAGCGAAACGTAAACAGTCAGGGCCGCCTGAACCGTTTCCATAATATTGCGCAATCTACTTGACTGAGTAGTATAGTCCATGCGTCCCTTCAGAGGCGGAGTCGCAACCGTCTCTCGCCCTGCCCCCTGAGAAACTGTGGGGACCAGCAATTCTAGGAATTCATATAACGCGTTCGATCGCGCGTTCAAATAGCGAGTCTCTGGTGTAAATTAATTATTCGGTTCTTAACAACAATACTTTCAATTTGAGGTCTTTCAAAGTGAACAATTTTAACATTAGGGACTCATCGTGGCTCAGATGGTATCGTGCTTGTCTCATGTTCCAACAGCAGTCGCGAAGGCGCGGGTTCGATTCCCGAAACAGGAAGCGACGCTGGATGTGTTTTCAGAAAGCTTAGCTTCTGTCCCTTGGTATACTACTCGACAGATACCCTACAGTTTATAATTAAACCTATAGTACAGTCGCTAATGACCCTGGCAGTCGATGCGACCATAAGCATTCAATTAATAAAAAAATGTTAACATTAAGTATTGCAAACCGAACGATTTTAAACATTTTTTTTTAACTTTACATGTTAAGCATTTCAAAATCAGTCAAGAATAACGCATCTTCAGAGAAGGCGAATGCCCCCCTTGTAGCTACTAATGCAGATATAATTGGCATTCTACAAAAATGATCAAATCGGATGTTCCAAGAACAGAGTTTTCAATGGGAAATGATAAGCACCGGACAAACGAAGTCACCAAGTTTAAGTTTCAAGGGAAAGGACATCTCTTTGTAATTGTACCAGAAAAATTTTCTTTGCCCGACAAAGGCAGAGAAAGTGTGGGAACCTAGTGTCATTCTTACTGCTTGGCTCAGTTTTCTTATACATATACTATATATATATAGTATATATATATATATATATATATATACTACACTATAAAAAACCTAAACTAAAAATGGTGGCATCGCTTCCAAAAATGGCGGCATCCGGCTAGGTTGCCACACTGTCTCTGGACCCTCTGTAGTTTAACTTGTCCAACAGCTCCCTCCAACTCAACGATAAGGAGTACGATGGTATCCTTATCCCAAAGAACACCATAAAAATGTTGACCGTGCAAACATACAAAAAGCAGGGGCACATTCTCATCGAAGATAATCCCTACATTCCAAATTCTACTTACCGTATTGTTGACTCACAATTTATGATTTCCGTTAGTAACGAAATTGAAACAGACCTGAGATTAAGTGATGAAAAAATAAATTATAAGTTTATGAATGTTGTCTCAGAACGAGAGGAGCATGTAATTTACATTACACAGGAGAAATTAAATGCTTCATTAAAATTATTGAACGGAAATTCGAGGCTTGAACATATCGAAGATGCCCATAGAACACAAATACAAAAAATACACCGGGACCTGGATTGAATTACTTTTTCGGGCATGGCTCGCAGTGGCCTTGTTACTGTATCCAGGGCCTCCGAACGTAAGCAGTCCGTGAACAATTAAGGTGTTCGCACAAGAAAATCCTTTGCAGTGCGCTGGAGACGTCTCACGGACGTGCCGTCCGCGCACAAACTCATAACGCCAACCAATCGCGTGTAACCTGTCGTGCTGCTGCCTTCCGAGCAGCGACGCACGCAAGTACCTCGCTACTTAAACTAGTTCGCAACGCACTTCAGTAAGTGCTGCCACGGACCGTAGCAGCACGGCAGGTTGCACGCTATTGGTTGGCGTTATGTGTTCGTGCGCGGACGGCACGTTCGTGAGCCTTTACCAGCACACTGCAACGGATTTTCTTGTGCGAACACCTTTAGGGTTCAAAATCGTCGTGAAAGGCGAAGCGAACATTAATATAAGACAACAGCGGCATCCGAAATTCCACAAAGAAGACATTTAAAATCAGGTGAATGATAACTAAAAGAATAATAGAAGCGTCGGACACACCATTCAATTCACTACTTTGAGTAGTCCCGAAAAATGCGACGCGTCGGGAAATCCGAAATGGGGGCTTGTAATTGATTTTAGAGAAAGTTGAACGAAAAAACAGATCAAGATGCTTACACGCTTCCTGTAATCGATGAAATTCTGGACCACCTTGGAAAAGCAAAATTCTATTCAGCCTTCGATTTCAGCTCAGAATTTCGCCAAATTGCCATGAAGGAGGACACAAAAATATATACCGCATTTTCTACACCTGAAGGACATTTTCACTACAACCGCATGCCGTTAGGACTCAAAAACGCTCTAGCCACATTTCAAAGAATGATGGACACATCAATGAGAGAACTGGCAGGAAAAATATGCTTCGTTTATCTAGACCAGACATGCCCAACTCGGGGAAATTCCCTGCGAGAA
>CAKNYM010023193.1:0-12771 GCA_932195095.1 Andricus curvator | reverse complement strand
TCATAATGGTATGAACGATAAACCACGATTCATGGATAAAAGATTTGACATAAAAAGATTTGATATAAAAAGATTTGATTAAAAATTTGAAGATTTGAATCTTACCGCCTTGGGCAAAAGTTCGGCTGTGGTGCGCCAGGGCGCGCAACGATTTGCCTCTCTCGCAGTCGAAACGGCGCGCCGAGTGTTTAAGACAGGAGTCGAGGCGTCGAAAATCATACTTACTTGGCATAAATGCTACCGTGATCAACAAGATGGTTACTGCAGGGCGAGGCTCTTCTATTGCACTATGGTCGAGCTGACCCTTGCTGCTGCGAGATATCCGAATGTGGATATCTCGGACGTATAATTTTTGTTAGTCGCGACTGTGTACGCGGGCTGTACGGATACGGTAATGATATTGAGACTTCACATTATATCCCATTTAACTCCCTGATTATTCCTACGACATCCCTGGGACAATACAGAACATAATTAGAATCAAATGGGATATCGCGCAATATTCTATTGCTATAAGGAGCTATTTATATGCCAGTAGTGTGCCAGTAGTGTGCCAGTACTGATAGTCAGTACTGAGTCAGTACTGGACAAGCTCCGAAAATCAGTACTGGACAGCGTTACAAGCCAGTACTGGCCCAGCACTGGCCCAGTACTGGGAGTCAGTACTGCCAGACCGGCAGTCAGTACTGGGTCAGTACTGCGCCGTTCGTACATTTCTACTAGGGCATTGGCGTTAAATACATATACCGCACTGTCCATTACTGGCTGAAACTGATGCAAATCTCGAACTACTATTACTGAAATTCCACCAAAACTTCGATCAACTCTTGTTATTTGCCTGGCGCGCTTTTAAATTCGAGCCAGAAAAGTACTTCGAATCCATCAAAATTTCATCTATTAATTAACAATTTAACTTCGCACATTTTTTCTCGTGTAATATTTGCAACAGTAGAAGCTAACTCTGGCATAATTTGTTCTTAAGTTTAGAAATTGGTAGAACAAATGCTGTATGTAAAGTGATCTCATTAGTTAGAAAAAACAGCTTTTCCTGATAAGACACACAACATAACTTTTGGCGCGTTGATTATGACAAAAAGGAATTTGAAAAATTCGACTTGATATAACTCGATGAAATGTTACAGCTATCTCCATAAAAACATTTTTTGATTTTTTGTTTATAATTAAAATCTGTAATTTTCCTTTCATAAGTAAAATTTTTTATTAAATATTAAGAATACAGTTTTGCTACAAGAATTTTTTCTATTAGGAAGCAAATTTATTTGATACCTATGAGAGAGAAAAATGCTCATAAAGTGAGCACAAATGGATTTACCCGTAGTGAATACATCCACTGCACTTCTATTTTTCACTTTTTTATTCTATTTCATTGATGAAAAGAATGAAAACATTTTTAAGCATTTTTGAACAATTTAATTGTTTGTTCAACTTTTTTTGCAATTAAGAGTATTTTTTTAATAGGCTTAGAGGGAAGTTTGACTTTTTGGCTTCAAAAAAGGACCTTAGTAGAAAAAAGGTCCGGTCAACAGTTTCCGAGATATAGGCCCTGATTTGAAGGGAGTTTGAATGCTCGTGCTCAGACGCAATCCTTCAGAGTTTAGTACACTGAAGACTAGTTTGCAAGTCTACCATTTTTCCAACGCGTTCAAGTTCATTCAGAATGACATAAAACAACTACTCTTTTCAAACGAGTTGTTCATTTTTCTCGGTATGAATGATTCCTTGCTATTAAAGTTCGTCAGCTTACAATAATTATTGATTGTTCATATACAGTGGTTCTAAAATTTATTTTTATGAACAAATTTTGATTTGAATATGTTCATAGAAACCCTCATAACGTTTGGATTTGGCCTTGATTTTGTAAGTTTCAGTCAATTTCGATTACTAATTTGTTTTCCAATTTTTCAACTTATTTTGGAGCCAAAACTAAGAAGAAATAATTTTTTTTTTATTGTTCCGGCTACTAATCATTGCTGATTTACATCACAGTGAGAATTTCACAATCTCTTAATGAGTAAAATCAACATCACTTCTGAAAAGAGTAGTCTAGTTTATGACAAATAACAAACGACAAATAATTTAAACTTCCTCTGACCCGCCAGAAAACATTCTTAAATGGGTTATTAGTTGATTTCATGTCATTCTCAATGAACGTGAACGCGTTGAAAAAATGGTAGACTTGCAAACTAGTCTATGGGATACTAAAGGATTGCGTCTCTCAGGATGAGCATTAGGACTGCCTTCACATCATCGGGGCCTATATCTCGGAATCTTGTCACTGAACGATTTTTTACTAAGGACCTTTTTTGGAGCCAAAAAGTAAAGCTTTCTTTTAACACCATTTAAAAAATAAACCAAAATACTCTAAATTGCAAAAAAGTTAAATAAACAATTGAATTGTTTAGAAAGTACTTCAAAATTTTTTAATTTTTTTGGTTAATAAAATAGAATAAAAGAGTGAAAAATATCCTTTCGAAAACCCTCATAAAAACGCCAAACTGAGAAAGATTGCAGTTGAAGGGTCGGGGAACAAAAGGACCTATCCCACAGATTTTTTGAAATTTACTTTTCCACATTTTTAGACTCCTCAACCAAACGCCGTTTCGAGGGTGTAAACGAAAAAAATAAAAATAAATTTTTTATTTTTTAAAAATTCATCAAGGTCAGTCCAGGTCCTAACCCGAGGGGTATCGTGCGAACAAAAGGACCTAACCCCACATTGCGCCTTATGTAAAAACGATTTTTTCATTCGCTTCGTCTAGGTTTCTTGCCACTTTATAGGTATGTGGTGCCATGTACCGTGACTAGGTTGTATCAAAGGCTTTGGGAAAACTAATCGCGGTCGATATTATGGATTTTACATCATATGTTGCAAGTGCTGATTGACAAGGAGAGCAAGGTAAGTAAACATTGTTTGGCTTTTTGTTTCTCATTTTTTTAGTGATAGAATTTCGAAAAATTTCAAACGGGCGTTTGTTAAGTAAAGTCTCACGGTCATTTTGATATTTTTTCTAGGTGAGAAATTTGTGGAGTATGTTGCGGAAGCAAGCTGAGCGTCGCGAGATGTGGCATCAGGGCTTGGAGTACATGACGGCAAAGAGAAAACTCGTACGTGGGTAAAATCCTCCTGTACAATTCGATTATTTTTATCAGTATAAAAATAGCGCAAATTCATTGCTTACCTAATATCTGAACCTTAATCACAAAAATCATTATCAGCTTCAACAGCAATACCAATAACCGATATCAAAAACAATAATAATATAAAGAAAATAAAGTATCACTGAATATAATAGATCAGGTTCAGAAACATTTACTAGATAATAAATAATGAATTGCTCACAACATAGCTAATATATGCATTGAAAAATTATTATTGTATTTGCTAGTATTTATTCATAGAATTGCACCGCAGGCCAGGCGGCCCTAAGCCGAGCGAATGCTTGCTGCTCGGCGTTAGGCCCTTTTGTTCGCCTGTACCCCCTTGGGTTAGGCCCGTGCTTAACTTTGGTGTATTATCAATCGAAAACTGTTTGACGGATTCGCATGAAATTTGAAAGAACAACGTTCAAGAGTGAAGATTATCTCGATCATACATTTCCAATATATATTTTACAGCAATCTCGCAACATACAAACGTTTTTTGGCGTCCTGAAAAATTTGGAGAAACGGTGTTAGGTCCTTTTATTCCTCGACCATTTAGTTGAATAATCATTTTAAAATATTTTCATTTCTACAAAAATTATTGACAAATTTCACAAATTTCTTTGTAACAAATTGTTTTCATATTTAGAAAAATTCTTCTTTGTACTTCTCTTAAGCAATCAAAAACTGGGTAATATCAATATATTACTTTATTTTCACAATTTTTATAATTATTTGTGTTCATTTTGCAATTCGTTATTACTTTATTTGCAGATGCTGCCTGTTCTGAGGTCCCACAACGTGAAAAAGGCCAGATCTTTGTACTGCTTTCTTGCGTAATATCACGTCCTCTGAGACCCGGTCGGTGCTAGGCAAAAAGGCAGGACCTGACAGATCCTGCTTTCTTGCGTGATTTTAGGTGCCGTATTCGAGCCACCGTGCACACTTCGTGTAGATTCGTCAAATTTTCTGCAGGCACGGCTTTCTTACAATAATTATTGAAATATTACCTTTGATTATATTAATAATTTTAAATACAATTTTCAGCAACTAAATTAAATTAAATTTCACAATTAAATTTCACGGCAGCTTTGCTTCGACTCTTTTTTTCAGTCCGTTTTTGCTATCAACCCCTTAATTGACAAAAATTTCTCAAAATTCTTCATTATTATATTTTTATTAACGAGAGTCAAATGCTCTCCACTTCAGGAAACAGGAAACAGAAAATTCTTTAAATAATTTTTTAAATATTGTCCGTGATGTCATAATAATGGACCTTACTACTTTTTAACATTTCAAAGTTAAAATATTAAAAGCTCAGGTAAATAATTTCACAATTTTTAATCTTTTTTTCAACCTTATTTTTCCGTTCGTATACGTTTCGTTATGTATATGAAATGGTTTTTCTTCATTTACAATTTCATTATTTTCTTCACAGAACTAAATTGAGATGAGAATCTTGTAAGAGCATGAACCTTGTTTGACTACGACATTTTTTCTTCTGCCAATTTTTTAAAAAATAAAGGACTTTTATATGACTTGGATTCCTGTTTCCTGAAGAGGAGAGCATTTGACTCTCGAAACGTCAATGATTAAAGGATCTTCTTAAAATCATCAAGGTCTTTTTATTTGGTCTGAAGTATGTCATCTTATACCTTTTACGTTAATTAAGTATTTATTTACTCGGACGCATAACATCGCATTCTAACTTTTACCATCTATTAATAAAAAATACAAAATAAATAAATAAATAAATATTATTATACCTTTATACAACATCTATCATTTTTAATTCTTTAATTTTCCATGTTGAATTTGAAATAATCAGCAAGTGTCCAAAGCAACCCGCAAGTACTAGTTTTTAAAAATATTGACAAAAGGTTTTGCGTTTGTGTAAATTCGGAGGTAATGTGTCGCTTGATTTCAAATCACACGTTTAGATCGAGTCTACTTCCCGAGTATCTAGCATTTTCAAGGATAGTAAATAGATCTTTGATATAAGGAAAAAACGCAATTTCACCGCCTAAATATAGTAATACGAGTAATATTTGTCAATATCACGTGAAGGCTTGTACGTATATAAGTACAACCAGTTCAAGACCACTGCAGTTGAAGTTCAAGAAAGATTCCAGACATCAGTTCCTGCTTGAAGAAAGATGAGAGCTGTTAATTTTATCTTGTTCTTCTACATGCTGATATTTTTTCGCAATGCTGTTCGTAAGTAGAATATAATACAATAATAATTGAATCATACATTTAAATATCTTACATCCAGATATCGACTATATCCCAAAATTCGTAATTCACCTTGAAACAGTTGAAACATATTTGTCACATCATTGCACGTATTCGCAAAACACTTTGTTCAGGGTGCGGCAAAACATTTAATTCTACAGTTTTAAAACTGAACAAGGCCACATTTTTAGATACGGAGGCGGAAGGAAATAAATGTGAAGTCAAATTTTTCTAAAATATGTTAGCAGGAAATTAAGATAATGGGTACACGTAATGATTGAATATGAAATTTTCGAACCTAGTTTGGTAAAAATTTTATTTCATGCTACGTGATAAAGTTTTCTTCAAAAATTATTACATTTTGAACTTAAACTTTTCCCAAAGTATGTTACAAACAGTAATATTCACGCGTACCCATGAGTTAAAATTTTTTGATGAATAATCAGAATTAATAAGGTTTGAACCAAATTTTTTGCCATTTTGTTTCGGAAATTTTTCGTTAAAGCCCCACGCGTATGCCAACATATGTTCCAAAGAGTTTTCTTCACAATCTGTTTCCTTCCGTCTGTGCACATAAAAGTTTCTTTTCATTATTATACAGGCGGAAATACACCACTGGCGCAGTAATGGCCCAGTATTGGCTGGTAATGCTCCGCAGTACTAGCGTGGGGTACTGGCGCGGTACTGCACACCAGTACTGGATATGTACTGGAAAACCACTGGCGTACAAAAATGCCGTAGTTTATTTAAAAAATGATGAAAAATCATTGAAATGTTTTTTGGATCATCAATTCTTCATCATGCGATTGCGAGTATTTTATCTATAAATGTTAATGGTTCTGCTTATAATGAATACATATATTATATTTTTTTACATTTTATTACAAATGAAATTTCCAACCTTACGGAGTTTCGAACATACTTTGACTATTTTTTTTAACTTTTTTTAATTTTCAAATATGAGAAAATCAAACTTGTTATATTCAACACCTTATAGTCCAGGCATTACGTCAAAATAATGAGTGAAATTACGGATAATTTCCGTTGCATTCTAGAGCAAAGTGTCCAACAGGAAAAAGAAAGAGGACAAAATTTTGTTGCAAAAACAATCTGCTATCTTCCATAGGTTTCGAGTTATGATATATGTATTGAAAAATCCCCACTGTTTTGGATTTTCAGCGAAAAATCACTAAGTTTTAAAAAACACTGTGTACCTTTGCACCTAATTACTTCATGGAAAAGTGTTTCACAGATGAATGACAGTAGACGCAATTTGTTGCAATTAAAAAAAAAAAAGAACAATGTTCAGTTTGCGTTGATGATGCCAAAGGACGAAATAGAGTCCAAAAAATCTGCGTACATCTAAAAAAAAAGTATTTTAGTCTTATTATTTTGGGAATTGCAAGGTTTTAAAAATTCCATTTTTAGGATTTCGTAGCCCCGGGCTGAAACCCTTATGGTTTTGGTCGGGTGTCCCTCCGTTCGTCCGTCGTACAAAAGAGCATAAGCGCCAAAATTTTTTTCCAAAATTTTTTTTTAATAAAATTTTTTTACACGTTTTTTTTTCAAAATTTTGTTGTTCTTAAAATTTTTTTCCGAAAATTTAAAAAAAAAAAAATACGTTTCAAAATTCTTTTTCAGCAAATTTTGTTTTTCAACATTTTTTTTCAAAACAATTTGTTTTCAACAATTTAATTACAATTGATTATAATTGATTATAAATGTGATATATATTTTTTTTATCAATGAACAAATAGTTTTGTATAATTTTTTGTAACAATATCTTCTAATAAATACTTTTCTGCCTTTAATTCCATACTTATTTCATTTTCTTCGCAGGTAATATAAATACAGTGACACCAGAAAATTTTACAAAGCTTGGAAATCTATAATGCTTATCTTGTATAAACACTTGTTCTCTTGAGTCTTGTATATTAATTTTTTAATCCATTAACTGGTTCACTGGCTAAGCCAAGATTTTGTGATAAACACTAATTATCAAGAATATTTGTTTATGGATAAAAAAACATATTACACATTTCAATCAATTACAATCACCTTTTTTCCACAAAAATACTAAAAAATGGCCAAAAAGTAATCATTAGTGGTGATAGAAAGCTTTTGTTATAAACAATTATTTATTTATTAATGACAATAGACGTATTATATGTGATAAATGAATTATATACACTTATTCAGGATGATAATTTCGAAATATTACCGTCTTTACGGTAGGCTCAGGTGCCACTATGCAGGAAGAGTGCACTTTCCAAGGTAATATCACGTGTCCTATTAGGGCTAGGGCACTTTGTTTTGAATTACGCTAAATTGACTTAACTTGCATTTATTCTGTCGGAACTTTGTCATGGAAACCACAGGAAACGGGGTATTTTTCCAATAACACAACGTCTCCAAATTTAGTCAGAAATAAAAAAAAAATGGAATTTTTGAAACGTTGCAATTCCCAAAGTAATAGGACTAAAATACTTTTTTTAGATGTACTCAGATTTTTTGAGAATCTTCTTCATTTCCTGGCATCATCAACGCAAACTGAACCTGAGACGATTTACTTTGTTTTTAATCACAGAAAATTGAGTCTACGTTTACTCACCTCAGGGACACTTTTCCGTGAAGTAATGAGGTGCAAAGATACACAGTGTTTTTTTAAACATAGTGATTTATCGCTAAATATTCAAAAAAGTGGGAATTTTTCAATGTATAACAACTCTAAACCTATGAAAGATAGCGGATTTTTTTCCATCAAAATTTTGTCATATTCTTGTTCTTTTTTTTCCTGTTGGAAATAATTATTATTTTATCAGCATTAGCTGTCCTAATTGTTCCATTTTTCTACTATTTTTTAGTCATTTTAGTTCCGAATATTCTTTTATATAAGCATATTTGAATGAGAAGGCCGATAGTGGTAGGGGGGAGGGGGGGTCAATCGTTGTAGCGATTACCCTACATAATAATAATTTTTCCGTTTTTAAGCAATATAACTTGCTGATGGAGCTAATGCAGCATATGTACAAATTTCACAATGATGTCTTGTCATTGTTTCAATAAAGATGACAATGAGTTGCAGTTTCTTTGCATAGGCTTTATGGTCCAGTGATAAGAAAATACAGTGTTTTTTAATCAGACATTTCGACACATGTAGGAGTCCTCTCGGTGATTAATTTCTAAATAAAATCAAAATTTACATTTACAGTAATATACTTTCGATAGACATAGCAGTAATGACAAAAAATTAGAAATTAAAATGCAATTGTGACTCTTTTTGTGGTAAAACTTTTTTTTGTTCGAAATACAATAAGTCTTCTAATATTTATAGAATTAAAGAATATAAAATGAAGTGTAATTATTTGTGAATAATTGCAACTAATTCATGGTAAAACATGAATGTACTAATTGAAGAATTATATAATGGAAAAGTAGTAGTATACCATTGAGCCATTTCCCTTTCAGGGTAGGCGTGACACTACCCGATTCGAGTAGTGTTTCCAGGTTAGTTTCTTGTAGTAAATAACTACAAGTGTGGGCTCACCACACCCACGATGTGCCAACAGCACTCAGTTTTCTCGAATGGTCACCCATCCAAGTACTAACCGCGCCTAACGCTGCTTAACTTCAGTGATCTGACGAGAACTGGTTGTTTCAGCGTGGTATGGCTGTTGGCCAAGAAAAGGATGAAAAATAAATAGAAAACTGGTGCATTATAGTAATGAAAATTCCGAAATTTTTGTTTAAAGAAAAGTATTGGGTTACTCTCTAAATTTGAATTAGTAGAAAACTACTAATTGGTAGTAGTTTTCTACTAATTCAAATAGTGCCGATTCCTTTACTGGTAATTAGTAAAAATCTACTAATTCAATGAGTAAGAATAACTGACTAAATGAATTAGTAAATGTATCTACTAAAGAAATTGGTAACGTTACTACTAAATGAATTGGTAAACAGTTTTAACATAAGATGTGTTTTTTCACTGTATACGATGGAAATTGCACAAATGCACATGTAACACTTATTATTATTATTATTATTATTATTATACCATTAAGCCATTTCCCTTTCGGGGTAGGCGTGACTTGCTCGGTTGGAAAAATGGTTGAATTGGTGTAGCTTATATAGGTATAAGTTGGATAGGTATATAGGTGTAAAGTATGTAGGTATATAGGTGTTAGGTATATATGTTTTAGATTGATCTGGAATTCTCGTGTCATTTATTCAAATGACACGTTTATTCCGCAACACTGCTCCGACCCAGGTTGCTGATCAATCTCTCTAGCGATCACCCCAAGTGAAGAGCCTCACAAAATTGTTACACTGTTAAAAAAATCTGATCGAAATTTAATATACATGTGAGTAAAGTCATTTGCACATACCGTACATTAATTTTAATATACCATCATGTTGTAAAATTAATATACATGTATATTAAAGTCGGTAAAACAGAATGCGTGAAAACAACAAGTCCTTTGATACCTTCAGATCTTGTCAAATTTTAAAAAATAAAGCAATAACCTTACATTCGTCGACTAAATTCTTACTTACAATTAAAGTGCAACGTACGGGTGGAATTATTCCTAAAATTCGCTGCGAATGTTAGAATTTTAACGTGAGTACAGGTGCTTGGAGGTTAGGTTTCTTAATTATTTGTTTAATTGAACTTGTCTCTGGAAAACCAGTGTAGTTTACATTTATCTAGGAGAAAATATTCTTTTTGCTCATTTATAATTGAAAATTGCTGCCAGAATTGTTTTTTAATTTTTGTAAAGTGCAAATATCGGACTTTTCTGATAAATGCTCAATATGCGGTATATGAAATTTAATAACATAGTCTATTAATGGCGATTCCGTATACCTAGGTTTTAGTTTTAATATACAAATGTATATTAAATATATATTAAAATTGCAAACATTTTTAACAGTGTATGTATGGTTCCCCACTTGGGCCCATTAGATTCCAAGGTCTTTGTTTCAGGCTTCATTCATTCTATTGTCACTCTGTTTACAAACTATTTGTCGCCATACTTTTCTGTTCTGGCATACTACTCTAGCTTCCTTCACGTCCATGCATTTTTTCATGCAAGCTCGTGTGTTTCTATGGCTTCTTACGTCTCTTCGGATTAATGTCTCATTTACCGATTCTAACCATTCTTTCGGCGGTCTACCTCTCGGCATTCTGCTATTTACTTTACCTTTGTACACTTGTTTGGTCAGTCGCTCATCTTTCATTCTTTCAAGATGACCGAACCATCTTAACTGATTTCTTTCCCATGTGTCAACTATTGTCTCTTTTGCACCGGATTCTTTGAGGATTGTCTCGTTTCGGACTTTATCCATCAGTGTTTTCCCGCATATTATGCGCAGAGGTCTCATGCCGATCGCGTTAATTTTACTCCTGTCCTTTTCTTGACATGTCCATGTTTCGCTACCGTATAGTACAGTCGGCACGAATATAGAATTATGTATGGCCATTTTAGCTTTTTTTGATATGTTTTTATTTGTTAGGATGGACCCTGCTCTACCGATAACCTGCTTACCCTTATTTATGCGCCTATCTAACTCCCCATCTATTTTTCCGTCGCTAGTGAATAGACTACCTAGATATACGTACTTGTCAACTTGTTCTAATCTCTCATCATTTAGGACAATGTTGCACATTGTTTTCTCACTCTTCCCCTCAAACACAATGATTTTTGTTTTATTTACGTTAATTTTGAGTCCCATGTCCTTCATGCTTGTATGAAGTTTATTCAACATTCTTTGCAAGTCCTCGACTGATTCTGCCATAACAATCTTGTCATCTGCGAAAACTAGCCCACGTACCTTAACTGTTTGGAGATCTACACCTTCTTCGTCGAAGAGGGCCATTCTTAGACACTTATCCATAAATATGATAAATATCCATGAGGACATAACGCATCCTTGTTTCACGCCTTGCAGAATATCGAACCAGTCACTCAGTTTCCCATTTACCCTTACACTCGCTTTACTACCAGTATATATTGTTTTTATTGCTTGTAGGAGCCCTCCATTTACTCCGTACTCTTTGAGGACTTCCCAAAGTTTATTTCTATTTACTTTGTCGAATGCTTTTTCTAGGTCAATAAATGCACAGAAAACTTTCTTCCCTACTCTCAAGCTTTTTTCTGTGATCTGTCTTAGGCTAAATATCTGATCTGTACATGATCTTCCTGGCATAAAACCACTTTGGACTTCCCATATCTTTTCTTCTGTGATTTCCATTACCCTACGAATAAGTATTTTTGAGTATATTTTACTTACGGTACTTAGTAGGCTGATACCTCTGTAATTACTGCAGTTGCTTTTATCTCCCTTTCTTTTGTATATTGGTACGATAATCGCTTTTCTCCAATCGTCTGGGACTTTTCCTGTCTCGATACACAAATTTATCAATTCGCACAACCTGTGAGGCATGTACTCGCCACCGTATTTAAGCATTTCAGCGCTAATACTGTCTGCACCAGCAGCCTTACCGTTTTTCAAATTCTTTATTATGTCTCTGACCTCAGTGACACAGACTTTTTCAATTTGGTTTTCTAATGCATTATGTTCTATGTCGTAGTTTTGTTGTCCTATATCTTCACCTCCTAATAGTTCTTTAAAAGAGTCTTTTAAAGCGTCTACTATCCCGTCTATATCATATAGCATTTCACCTTTGCTGTTTCTCCTGCTCGCAAACTCTGTATTTTTACTTTCCTTCAACTGTTTATATAATAGTTTCATCATTCCTTCAAAGCTGTTTTGTATTTTCCTCTCTTCTTCTGTTCTGATTTTCTCTTTACTCTCTTTGACTAGTCGTTTAACTTTTCTCTTTTTGTGTCTGTAATCATTTTTAAGTCTATTTCTCTCCTCATCGCTAATACCTGTAATGTGTAACGTTCTGTCGTGCGCTTCTTTCTTTTCTTTTTGGGCTGCCGCAATTTCATCATTCCACCACGCATCGCCAGACTTTCTCCCTACCACTGCCGTACCACACACTTCAATCGCACTTTTAACAATGGTATCCCGTAATAAAGACCACGCGCCCTCTAAATCTTTATTGTTTATTAATCCCTTCCAAATTGTCTCATCTATACTTGCGTTTAACCTATTTTGAAAGTCTATTCGCACTTCCGGTTTTTGTAAGTTTTCAATCTTTATTCGCGTTTGTTTTGTTTTTGTTGTTTTCTTTCTTCTCCATCCCCGCCCTAAATTTATTTTGGAGACTAAGAGGTAATGATCAGTATTGCATTCGGAACCCCTCATGACTCTTGTATCTTTGACTAGTTCTCTTAGTCTTTCATCCGCAATAACGAAATCAATTACACTGCGGTTATTTCCTTTACACCAAGTGTACGTGTGGAT
>CAKNYM010023192.1:0-13670 GCA_932195095.1 Andricus curvator | reverse complement strand
AGTTTCGCACACGATTGAAACCCGAAAAATCTTTGAATTTTTAATTTAAATTTATTATAATGGATCATCGTGAAAGTCTTAAATCTATTGTATGTCTATATGTATGTCTCTATATCTGTATGTATCCTATATAGTATATAGGCATGATGACGCTCTCATGTCGACTTAGCTCTACGCGCCAATTTTGTATATTGGTATCCGAAAAACATTGAAAATCATCAGAAAATCAAAATTTAACGACACATTCATGTTCAGCACCCTTTTTCACGTAAGACGAATATACCTTGATTATAGTGGACGATGATATACAAAAGAAAATCACAATTTGCCACAAGCGTCAGAAAAAACTTTTGACCTCCGAAAACACTTTTTATGTCGTAAAATGTGCCATGTCATGCAGAATGACATGAAACCCTGCCGATAAAGATAGGGAATTAGGGCCCACTTTTATTAAAAAAGAAAACAAGCTTACACGGTTCATATTTTTCTTCAAAAAAGCAAGTGTCGGCTTAGCCCCACTGCCGGCTTAGCCCCACTATCTCCTAAATACGAGGAAGAAATAATAACTTTTCTTATATAAAATTATTTTGTATATTTCCTTATAATCATAACAAACATAAATACAGTTTGACAATTTACACTTTTCTTATTAGAAAAAATATTATAAATAATAATAATTGGATGATAATCCTGAAATAGAAACAACTAAGTTTTTTCTCACTATTCTTACAAATATTCGACCAATTAATCATAATAATTGCTGTTTCATATATTTCAACTTTCACTAATTATGCATATTATACAATATTGCAAACCGTAATATCAATTAATGACTCGCTCCGACAGAATAAATAAAACATTTGCTAAGTGCATACTTCGTTTAAACCAGGAGTAACGATCATTGCACAGTTCTACTGTCTTTTTGTTGCGAATAAACAAAAAATGATTTCATATAACATAAATTATTCCTGCTTGATTCTATTTTTATATGTATATTGCTATTTTATCAAATGTTGGTGATGCAGAAGCCATTACGAGCCTTATTAAAGAAATTTAAAAAAAATATATTTTTCATGGTGCCAGATTCTCAATTTCCTTTAAACAAATGGTAGGGGTACAATTTTGCTCTTATATCTTTCTGTTCCGTTGAAATCGTACTTTTTATTACTTTTGCTTGCGCAAAATATTTTTTTTTCCAATTGAACACCAAATGAGAGTTTTGTCCTTTGTATTAGCTACAATTTTCATTCATATGATATTTCTGTAAAACTAATATACATATTTTTAAACAAATCAAATATTGCGAAAATCTCACTTTTTACGTAAATTTGATGCTCGCAACCTCTAAATTTTTTTTAATCTGAAAAATACTATTGTTTAGTTTTAAACCTATTCATAATGATTAATGCATTAAATGTTTCAATTTCAAACTGTAAAATTTGAGATCATCGAATTATAACAGTTCAATTGTTATGCTATTGATTTTGGAATGTTTTTAGATCAAAATTTACTAATTTAAACGCGTTTAATTAAAAATTAGTGTGACTTTTAGAAGATAATGCATTTTTGCTTCAGTCTGCTTCGATTAATGTTCAGAATAACAGGATCCATTTTTAATGTACAAATATTTTTTTCTCATTTGAACAATATTTGATTTAAAAACTATATTT
The DNA here is from genome assembly GCA_932195095.1 of Andricus curvator. Lineage (NCBI taxonomy): Eukaryota > Metazoa > Arthropoda > Insecta > Hymenoptera > Cynipidae > Andricus > Andricus curvator. The sequence continues at coordinate 12,000 of CAKNYM010023192.1, read as the reverse complement.
GTGTTAAGGCAAAGGAAATTTTGTCTACAGATAATTATAAGATTTTTTATTAGTTTACCTGAAAGGAAATATAATTTTCAGTTTGGGAAATAACGTTAGTTTCGATTGGCAATGTATTAAAACACTGAATTTAAGACTCCGTAGAAAAATTGTAATTCTACTATATAAAAGGTTTAAGATGTGAAGTGAAACAGTAAAACATTAATTAATTGTTGTTCGTCGAAACACTTGAATTGGAAAAAATTGGGATATTTTTCAAGAGGACATTTTTTCCGTGCATGGAATAATTTTCCGCGGCATTGTATACTATTTAAAAGGTCTTAATTAGGACTCTCACAATGTACAACATTATTTGCATATGCTTCTTAATCTACTTTTCATTAAATCAATATCCCAAAAGTTAAAGGTTGCAAGGAATTGCCCATATGTGTACATACTGTATATCTTTGAAATGTGAATATATAGGTATCCATTTATTTGGTTCAATAATATAATAAACTTACTTTTAACAGCAATTATCAATCGCGCTTGTAATTTTTTCATCCGACTTCGGAACAAGTCAATAGTGTATTTTACTTTTACATTTTTTTTTACTGGGATTTCTTAGGCATCTTTGTCGCATACGACGCGAAAATTCTTCTATTGTGAGATCTTCTTCTGGAGGATTCGGAACCCTGTAATACGTCATTCGCTGCATTTCCTCTGATGTCAAGGGAGTATTACCCATGCCATTTTCGTTCACTATCACCGGTACTTTATTTTCATCATATATTGGATGAATAACACCCAAAATTCCCACTCCAATGATAAAACCACTTTGTTTTACTTGATATTGATTAAACAAAAGAGAAAATATTGGATCAATTGTACCACGTGATGTTCCGTAATAATGAATACCATGACTAATAGGTTCAAGATGTCTATGACGCTGAAACACTACAGCTAGTGTATCTGGTACTGTAAAGAGAAATATAAATTATTGAATTTATATGTGAACTAGGGTGGTCCAAATTTATATTTGTATTTGTTGGTTTTCCGAAAAGGGAACGTGTATTAGTTATGTAAGTATGATTTTTTTAAATTTTAGACTCCCTCTTCCCCTATTGTAAGGATTAGTAAGATTTTCGTGTGCCCGGCCCCCCCCCCCCTATTTACGTAAGATTTTTATTTTATTTTATTTTTTTAAATACACTGGAACCTGGAATTAGGAACCCTGGTTTCACGATATCCCTAGAATTTATGTGCTCAACAATTTCGGGATGAGGGGATCCGCGGGACCGGAAGAGAAGCGGTGCTCAGTCACGCGTGGCAAACAGCAGCATATGTTGCGTAAAATGATGTATTCCAATTAGAAATGGTTCACACGGCCCTTAATGTTTAAGTTTGGATCCCCTGCATTTAGGATCAAGGCCACTGTAAGCCATGCCCTAGACCGTTCTTAATTCCAGGTTTCAGTCTATTTGAAGGTTTCCAGTGATTTGAACGGTTATTAACAGATTTCAAGGGATTTATAAGATATTTTAGAGGACTAAAAAGTATTTTTTAAATTCCAAAATTATTACGGAATTTACCCAGATTTCCATAGATTTTCGGGATTGCATGAGATTACAAAAAAGTACCAAAGTTTTCAGGTATTCCGAACGATTTGACAGGATTACGATAGGTTTCACAGATTTCAAATGATTTTAAAAGATGTCAAAAGTTTGGAGAAACAGTTTCAGAGAAAACGTCAATTTTTTCAAGGCATTTTACAAGATTTTAAAAGACTTCAAGGATTTTTAGGGATTTTAAGGAATTAAAACGGCCATACCACGCTGAAAAACCCAGTTCTCGTCAGATCACTGAAGTTAAGCAGCCTTGGACGCGGTTAGTACTTGGATGGGTGACCATTCAAGAATACTGACATGAGTGCTGTTGGCACATCGTGGGTGTGGTGAGCCCACACTTGTAGTTATTTATAACTACAAGAAAAACCTAGAAACACTACCCGAATCGGGTAGTGTCACGCCTACCCTGAAAGGGAAATGGTTTAATGGTATAAGAAGGATTTCCGCAGATTTCAATGGATCTTAAAGGATTTCAAGAGACATCAAAATATTTTCACGAATTTTGAAGGCTGACAGGGGATTTTAACGAGATTGCGAAGATTTAAAGGGATTCAAAAGGGTTTTATGTGATTTTAACTGATTTTAAGAGATTTAAAGAGGTTTCGAATGATTTCACGGGATTTCAAAGGATTTTAGGAGATTTCAAAAGATTCCAAAGTATACACGGGAAAAAAGTTGACTGTCTTACAGAATTTCTTGTTTAAATTATTGAAACCGATTCAATCTGTAGGTATCATAAAACTAAAAAAAATCTCCTTGACAATCAAAGTGGAAAATTGACATTATGACGATATCCATGGATTTGAGAGGATTTCGGAAGATTTCAAAAGATTCAATGGAATTTCAAAGGATTTCTGAATGTTAGAAAGGATGGTTATGGATTTCAAGGAATTTTAATGGCTTTTAAAAAATATTATTATTGAATTTCAAGGATTTTAACCGATTTTTAGGAATTTTAAGGTATTTCCGAAGATTTTAAAGGATTATAAGGGATTTTTATGGCATTTTGAATATTTCAAGCATATTTCAAGGATTTCAAAACATTACACGGAATCTTAAAGAAATGTAAGGAATTTCTATATTTTTTCAAGAATTTCAAGAAATTTCGAGGTAGCTCAATCGTTTTAAAGGGATTTCGAGAGATTATGTACGATATCCATACAATTCAAAGGATTGCAAGGAATTTTCAGACTATTTAAAAAAATTTTAAGGAATTTACCAAATTTTGAACGGAATTCACACGTACTGTGCCCAGAAAATGCCCGGAAAAATGCAAAATAGCAGTTTTATGTAAAATTCGTGCTGAAGACGATATTTTTTGGAATTTTTTTAGCATGCATTATTTTTAATCGATAAACGAAAGGCTTTCAAGCATTTTTCATCTAATTTTTAATTGTTTCAACCATTATTATTATTGGTTTGAACCACTTTTTCCTACCTGTAAATCGTTTTCCAATTCAATTCAAATTTATTATTTTCTGGAATTAACTACACAATTAACGAATTTTGAGAGCAATTTATATTTTCTAACGATATTTGGCAATCATTTACATAATTTCAATTTGTTCAAACAATTTTTTCCGTGTAAATATTGAAAAGTTTCTACTTGCTGGAATTAATAACGCAGTTAATGAATGCTGAGGTGCTTTTTCTGAAAGGCAGTTTGCAATTATTTAAACAATCTTATTACCCTATAAATTTTGAAAAGTTACTATTTTCTGCAATATTAATGACGTATATAATGTATGTTAAGAGTGATATTTTTTGTGGATGACAGTTTTCAATTATTTAAACAATTATAAATCAATAGCTTTCGTCTTTTCATACGAAAGGTGGAGAAAGTTCTAGTGTTTATGAATCTCTTACACTATGTCGCTTATTATTCAGTATTTTCTGATTTCAGAACTTATACCCTAATTTTTTAAACAATATTCATTTTTCACACAATTATTTTCCGTTGCGTTATGAACAGTTATTTTTTGAGATCGATTTCCTTGAGATAAGGAAATACTTATTAATAAGCGACATAGTGTAAGAGATTCAAAAAAACTAGAATTTTCTCAATTTTTCCTATGAAAAAGAGCAAGTGATTTTAATTGTTTAAATTATTGCGAAGTGTCTTTCACCAAAAATATCACTCTTGACATTTATAAGCTGTGTCACTAGTTACTGAAAATAATAAGTTTTCACGATTTACAGAGGAAAAAATTGTTTAAACAAATGAAAATTGTTCAAATAACTGCCAAATATCCTAAACCAAGAAAAATTACTCTTAGCATTCGTTAATTGTGTTATTAAATCCATAAAAGAATTACACGGAGAAAAATGGATGTTTAAATGTAGATGTTCAAAGGGTAAGATTGTTCCGCCTAACATGCAGATATTCATGCCAAACATCTACTATCTTTTTGAGATGTTAGGCGTAAAAAATTTTTTATGTTAAACTGTAACATATTCAGATGTTAAAATCATCTGAACGCATGCGCATTGCGCATTCGAATTTCACGACTATATTTGACGGCTATATAATTTCGATATTACAATTATGGAATATTACAATTTTTAAACATTTTCAAAGGATCAAAATTAGCTATCCTTAATTAAAATTGTATAAAGACTTTTGTCTGTCTACACGACGGAACAATGTTCTTAAGTTTGAGGTTATATTGACTCGAACACCTTTGAACATTTGACACGTGATTTGACAAAATGTTTGTGAATTTATAATAAAATATGAGTTTAAGTAACCTCAAATAGATAGAATTTTAAATGCAGATTACATATTATTCGTTCTCAGCTTACTTACCCCGTTTTTATTTTTTATTTTGAATTAAAAATATTAAACATAACCTCAGCTAGACTGAATGTATTATCTGATCGGCATTTCATATCCTGTATCTGTTTTTCGTTCAGGTACGAAAATTCAAGTTTAGTTTTAAATTCACAAATAAGTTATCAATTAATTCCTTAAATGCTCAGAAATAAGTAAATTCTTCAAATATTTACAGCCGTTAGTTGACATAACCATACATGTAATATTTCGGATATTTCAGGTTGAACATTTTGGATGTTTCAGAGTAACATCTCACTTTTTAATATCTACAGATCCTAACTTTGAACATCTAGATTGCTGTCCTATAGTTAAATATAAAATATGTTAACCCTGAAGATCTAGATGTTAAGTTCAAACATCCATTTTTCTCCGTGTACTTTTCACGATTTGGTGGAAAAAATGATACAAATAGAAATTGGTTAAACAATTAAAAAATATGTTGTGAGAAATTTTTTTGTTTACATTGATCAACTATATCACTCATCCGGAAAAAGAGTAACTTTTTACGATTTACTGCACAAAAGATGTTTATAGAAATAATAGATACTTATTTATTATTATTATTATTATTATTATACCATTAAGCCATTTCCCTTTCGGGGTAGGCGTGACTAATAGTTGAAAATTAGTTATTAATAAATACTTGGAAACTTGTCACTTATCGAAAACAAAAATAATTAATGTTAAAAAAATTGTAAAAAGTACAGTCCTTAGCATGGATTTTACATAAAACTGCTATTTTGCATTTTTTGGGCATTTTCTGCTCGGCACAATACAAGAAGGTTGGCGGTAGGGGTGAACATTAAAAGTTATTGCGTGGCAATTATTCTTTGAAAATTCGTTAAAACTTAACTTTAATTTACAAAAAGTTAATAACCAGTACTTACTTTTTCTATTTTTTCGAAAACGAAGCTTTCTCTATGTAAAAGTCCATATTTATTTCAAAAGCTCGGGGGGCCCGGGTAAATTTTTGTTTTTGACCGATTTGAATGAAAAAATAGGGAATTTCTTTTTCCGCAAAAGTAACAATTCGGGGCGATTGATCACAGAAAATCGAATTTTTGGATCACCCTAATGTAGACCGTATGAACAAAAAAAATCTATATAAAATAACATTCGTTTATTATTTTTATTATTCAATTTATTTAAAAAGCTATGTAGTTTGAAATTAATTGCCCTTTGGACCGTATCACGAAAGAAAGTTTCTATATGAAATAAAATTCGTTCTTTATAAAAAGGTCGAACTACTGAATCGATATAAATATGTGGTGGTTCTTTTTAAATTTTAAAAATCCTGAATGTTTCAGATTTGCATCTTCGCGAACCACGTGGCGGCAGCAGAAAATAGCAAACTGCAATTAAAATCATAGACTTAATATTATTATAATTACCAATGCAATCAGCGTAAACCGCTAATAAGGTGAAGAACATTGTCCCAATAAAAAACTGCATTTTCTCGAAATAGATGAAATTTATTAAAGAAAATTTTTGTTTCCAGTTTAACTAATGAATTTTCTACAAGGTGATTCAGTATATATATATACTATATAAAGGAAACATTTTGAGATATTTATATTTCATAAAAATGAATCCCTCCGATTTGAAGGCTTGAAAAATAAGCATATATTTACTTAATTAATTATAATGTTAACGGAACATAATTTATGGCTGAGACAGTACATGACTTTAGAAGCGAGCAGAAATTAAACATTGAACAAATCTAAGAATTATTAAGAATTTACAACTGAGACTCATAAGCTAATTAATCTTTCAAGAATAAATTTTTTTTAATAAAACCTTATCATCCTTTAAATCAGACCTGCCCAACTCGGGTAAATTCCCTTCGAGAACACATGTTCCGTGTCCCCTACTCTTTCTCCTATAGAGCGAGAGAGGTGTTAGACGCATGCGCGTGGTAGATGCGTACGTCACAGAGGAGATTCTCGCAAGCGTTTACCACCACTCTCGCTCTCTAGGAGAAAGAGTGGGGGACGCGGAACATGTGTTTAGTGATGCATTCGAGACGATTTCGAGAAAATCTCGAATGTTCTCGAAATCGTCTCGAAAGCATCACTACATGTGTTTCCGAAGGGAATTTCCCCGAGTTGGGCAGGTCTGCTTGAAATTATAAAATATGAAAGTTTTAAGAATAAATATCTCGTATAGTATGGACGTGGGACTAATGAATTATTTGCAATATATAAAAACGAGAGGCTAGCATGAGTCTTCTTTGTTTGTGAAGTTTCACTATTTGAGATATATTTGTATTTCATATAAATCTGGTTCCTCCGCTTCAAAGTGGTATACAATAAGGATTGACTGTACGATATTTATACAATTTAAAGAAATTATAATACCTTATTTTAAAACGTAAACATTTATATGATTTTGGAAGACATAATACAACATTTGACGTAATTAATGATAGCATAAACGGAAGAAAATGTATAGCTGAGACAGCTAGCAATTTTAGAAGCGAGTAAAAATTAAATATTGAACAATCTGAAAATGACTAATAATTACAATTATGAATCATAAGGTACCTAAACTTTCAAGAATACACAAATTTAAGTAAAACTTGATATTTTTTGCAATAGGAAAATTACCAATTTTAAAATCGAATGTCCGAATTTCATCGTACACATGGAAAAGTTATCTATCTGATATTTGTACCATTTAGAATAAAAAAAATTATAAATTATACAACTTTAACATTTAGAATATGTAAAATGAAAATGAAATGAAACTTTTCAACTTGAATGTTAATAGAAAAATTTGAAAATGGAAAAGTTAAAAATTGTACATGATTAGTTTGAAGTATCACAAACTTAAGCATTTTAACTTTGAACAGTTAAAAGCCAAACAATTGAATTGATATTTTCAGTGTTTTCGGGATCTTGTATACCTCTCTCCAAAAAAGCTCTACCTTGTCAAGCTTGAATGGATTTTCGACAGAAACAGTAGATAATCTTTACTTAAAAGCACAAATATACTAAAAATAATTATTGCTACACGGAAAGAAATCTGTTTCGAATATCGTACGGGAACGTACCACGCGGAAAGAGCAGCCCGTGTGCCATACTAAGATCGCCTCGATTCGTGCAATTCCGGCATTTTAATCTCTAATCCAGTGGCGCACATTGAAATTTCAGCTGGGGGAGCGAATCTCCTTCCTTAACGGGAAAACCCACCCACCCCTCCAAGAAAAATGCAAAAATCACAATTTGATGAGCAAAAAAAAGACCCACGTTAAAAAGTCCTGTATTTTCTAAACAAAACAGGTCATTTTTAACAAGAAAGAGTTTTCGTTGGAAAACTAATTAATGGCCTTCATGATTTTATTGGGTACATCTTGTTTCTGGACTTGATATACTGAAAGCGTCACAGCAATGGCCTATGTGCTTATTTATGTTATGGCTATTCTTATTCAGTGAGAAGAATTTATCACATATTGGGCAATTTTTGGCACTGAGAATTAATTTTCGTTTCATAATTTCACTATTTACAATGTCCGTTTCTAAAACCAGTGATGCCAAAACATAACATTGATACAATTTTAAATGCTCACACCAGAGCTTCTGACGCGCAAAAATTTGAATTAATAAATAATTCGGTACATTTTTTGTGTAGTAGCGTTTATTCTTATTACTCTACGCTTTTTTATCTCTAAAACTCAAACTCTAATCTGCTTCTTTTTTTGAATCCACCGGACCCCCACCCACCCCTAAGACGTCGGACCACCACCCACCCCCCCAGACTAGGGGGAGCCACCGCTCCCTCTGCTCCCGTCGAATGGGCGCCATTGCTCTAATCCGAATAACGCCGGAGAGCGATGCGAAAAAGGCATGCATATATGCATGCCTTTTTCGCATTTTTCGATCTAAACAATCACGATAATTTATTATAGGTCGCGTCGAATCATCAGTAATTGATTTTAAATTGGCTCCGTCAATTAATAATTTAACATTTTCATGTATTGCGCAGACACAAACTGAGTGAGTACCACTAGATCCTGCTAACACACAGTGTTTAGGTCGTAGACTAGCAAATTTTGAGAAACTACATTTCATTTCTGGGTGCTTAATTTTAAAAATGTTATGCAATTCTTTCAAATTATTTAAAAGAAGACGTTTCTGCATTTGAATTCTTTTTCCATCCATTTTAACAGAGACGTAATCTTTTTGGCCCGGCATTATTTGAGTATAATCATCAGACTGATAAAAGGTAATTATAGTATTAACGACATCTGCTGTTAAAGATGGATGGGTTTTAGGACTTGGATCACTTAATATCCCTTTCTCTCGAGCAATTTTTTTTGCAACACTTATCATGTGATGAGTAGCGGAAGGGAAATGAAGTGATATTTTTTTATAAGACCACTGTCTGAAAATCGTTAGAATTTTTATTTTATGCGTGCGGTCTTGCGAGGTATTATAACTTTCTTGCAAAGTTCTTAAAATTGAGACATCATCATCATCATCATTGTCAATGTCATCTGGACCATCGTTAGTAACGTTAAATACTTTTTTCTTAAGCACTTCAGTAATTTTTTTAACCTTTTCTTCAGAATACCTTTTTTGCGTCAATTTCTTTTTCTTAATCGGTGAAGATCCTAAGATACTTAATCCTTTGTTTAAATTTTCAATCCGATCATTTAATATCGCTCTGCTTGTTTCACCCGACTGCCCAGAAGTTTCTCCACTGGCAACCTCGCTGACAACTTTATCATCTGCAGATGACTCTTCAGTGCATGATTCCCCAGTGGTTTCCGTCTGCAAAAAATACAATAAGAATATTCAATTGAAAAATATAATAAAAAAAAAATATAAAGTTTCAACTGGATTGGTTACATATTCAGCAAAAAAATTTAATTTTCATCCAAAGAAAAATCGAATTTTCAACAAAATAGCTCATTTTTCACCCAACGAGATGAATTTTCAATAAAAATGATAAACCTTCAACCAAAAAAAAAATATTTTTAACAAAAGAGTTTAACTTTCAACCAAGTAATTAAAGTTTCATTCCCAAAAAGATGAATTCTGAACGAAAAATGTAGTAATTGATATTTCAACAAAAAATGATTTCAATTTTTAATCAAAAACAATTAAATTCAATAAAAAAAATACGTCTTTTCAACATGAGTTGTAATTTGAGCTATGAAAAATTTTTCAGTCAAGAGAGAGCAAAAATTGCAAACAAACTCTTGAATCTTCAGGCAGAAAGATGAATTTTCAACCAAAAAGATTAATTTTCTACCAAATATAACGAATTTTTTAACAAAATACATGAATTTTGATCCAAATACTTGAATTTTCAACTAAATAGGATCAATTTCCAACTCAAAATAGAAGAGTTAAATTTTTATTTAAAAAAATTAATCTCAAAAAAAAACGACTTTCCAACTAAATAGTTAAATACAGTAAAATAAAGCTACTTTTACAAATTATTGTATTTCAATTTGACATTAATTTTTTTTTTAATTTAGCAAGCTCTCGAAAAACTTTCCTGACTTAAAAAGAGAAGTTCCGTGACATTTCCAGGTTTTTCCTGACATATAAAAATTCCCTGACAATTCCAGCTTTCCAGGTAGGGTAGACTAATATTACATAATTACACGTCACATAAAAACATTCATATATTATATGTATACTATACCATTTCAACTTGATCATTTGTGATCTCGTCCTTTTTTTCTTCGATTCTGCTTTTAATAAGTATGCGACAGGAAGTACAAATTTTCTGTTGCAATGATTCCTTCGTTACAGATAAATTTAGTGCTTGTAGCTGCGTTTCATTCACTCTTCGCAAATCTGATGCCCCTTTTTTTCGATGACTAAGTTTTTTAAAAGGATTGAAACATATGTCTCGACGAATGTTCGTTCCTTGTAATTTTTTTGATACTTTTTTAGGCATCTTTATATAATTCTCGTCAAGGTCTTGACATCAGGATCTTCCTCCAGTTCAAGCACAGAGCGGAGAAGTCACAGATCCGAGAACTCGTCCTTTAGCACAGACACTATATAACACTAACTTGTGGTACTTGGTAAATTTCGAATTTTGAAAGAGCGGACTTTTCAAATCAAAAGTCAAGTCAAATCTGACCTGTCAAACTCTGAGTCAGCCGTTGCTGCTTCTCCGCATCGCAAGGCCTGTTCGAGTGGTGGATGATGAACCACCCCCGTTTGACCAATAGTAGTTCTTAAAATTTTTCTATGTTCGTGAGTCACGCCCTTTTGCTTGCAGGAGAGGGAGTATCGAGAAGAAAGAGTTTTTCCGGATTTTCGAAACCTTGGTAATACCTATCTTCGTTGGTAATACCAACGGTAATACTCAAGGTCTCAAGGCCCTTGGGATAAATGACATGGACCAACCCAGCATTAGCGACCGTCACCATCATTTAAGATGTTGTATATCAATTTAGGGAAAGCTACCTAAAATATACAAAGAAAACTCAAAAGCAAAGTAGAGACCGTTTTCTATTTGTAGGACTTCTAAATCATCTTCATTACCTGAGAACGTTTGGGTTTGGAAGTTTACACGGTTTAAGGATTTCTTGGCTCGAAGCTCTCGGGTTTACAATTTCGCAGATAATGCCTTGGAAATGACCATTTCCATTTCCTTTACTTACTCTGTAGGTATTTTCTAATTATTTCTCAGACACACCGTGGGAAGAACGATTTTCCTTATCATAAATCTTATTCTAAAGACTCCTTATCTGCCGTTTGATTTTAATTTAAATTCGATTTCTATGTATATTTTAAAATAAGCGTAACTAAGCATAATTAAGCAAAATAAGCATAACGTATCGAAATCCTAATAAAGTAATCTACATTTTCAATACTGATGTTTTTCTTTTACTTCTTATTATTTATTTATTTCTTGAATTTTTAATAAAGTTATCTTGTCTAAGAAATAAGATTATTTAATTGGAAATATATAATAATCATTCATATTTAAGAGAAAAACGATATCAAAGTAGTAAATCGGCCGTGCAATGTGGTCCGCGCGCCGGTGTGAGGTACCGCGCTCGACAGCGCTAGATACATTAAATTTTTTCCGATAGTAATAATAATTTCACCATTCTGGAAAAAATCGTTTTCGATCGAAAATTTGACGTAGAATACGATAAAAATACTAAGAACTTAATTCATGGGGGTCAAACTAGTTAAAAATCGATTTAAAATTTTTAATTGTTTATAACAATTTTAATTTGTTAATAGTATTTTCGAGATGATCTTTTTATTAAAGCTCGTTTTTTACCTTTCAAATTAAAAAAAATCTGCCCGCTTCGCGGGCACATTCTCATCGCGCGCTTCGCGCGCGGCTCGCAAGTTTGAGCGCGCCTAGGGCGCGCAACTGTTGGATCTCGCGCTTCGCGCTCGATCATATATTTATCTCGCGCTTCGCGCTCGATATGTATTCACCTCGCGCTACGCGCTCGGGCGTATCTACATCGCGCTTTACGCTCGGTTGCTCTAGATTTTTCAACTTCGTGTTCGACTTCGATGAAAAGAAAAAGTTTGTTTGCAAATATTATAAAATTATCAAAACCTCTACATA
>CAKNYM010023184.1:0-10729 GCA_932195095.1 Andricus curvator | reverse complement strand
TAGCCACCCTCGCTCCGCTCGGGTAGCTAACTTCACACTCGTTTTAAATCTCTCGCTTTTTCAACTTGTAGCACAATATACTATTATTACAAAATTACAAGTTTTATCGGTTGTAAAATTTTAATCCTCAGCAGATGTCAACTGTTTGGTCCTCACCTAGCTACCTGATTCCTGGAAATGGCAGGCCCTGCCGGTGGGGTCCATAGCTTATAGACGTCGGAGTATAATGGACAATAATCTTTACAAACTAAAACTTCTCTAATTTTGACCTTGGCAAATGTTAAGGCCACGAAGTGGTAATATAATTTTCTTTAAGAGTAATTCGGTACATTTTTCAAGACATACACTACTTGTCTTAATACAAGTCTACGTGGTATTGTCTTGGCACAGTTAACAGCCATAAATTGCAAGAGAAGTCTGTATATCTCCAATGTCTAGCTGGTGAGACGGAACCAGACATCATGTTCCTAAAGACATATTGAAGACATTCAAGACAAAATCAAGACCAAATATTTTTACCCGGGCAGCCAATAAATATCGTTTCGATTAAAAAAACTGAAGAATAATTTAACGAAATTTGCCTGAATTGGTTGTGACTATATGGTGGCCAATAGAAATCATTCAAATTCACGAGAATCGGCATTCTTAATTTCACTGATTCGAATAATTTCCATTCAATCAATTCTTTTTTCCTGGGCATATAACGTCTTGAAAAACTGTATCCGGCTTATGGACTGCGATGTTCCATTCTCCCAAAAAGCCGATAGCTCATGGAATAGCATTTGCATTTAAAAAAAATGGAATTTCCCATGTTTAAAACAAAAACTATTATACCAATTAGAAAATGGTTACAGGCAATTTTGCAGATCTCGCTGGAGCAAAGAATTTTCTCTCTGGAATATTTATCTTATCTAGAGTGGTTTCGTAGGAAAATTCAATTTTAATTTTTCTCAGTTTTATTTTTCATGGCTAAGCCATAAATATTGGCAGTTGAAGGCTAGATAACGAATTTGACCTGCATTTTTGGACCACAAAGAAGTGTATCGAAGAAAAAAGTCTTAGATTAGAAAATCAGATCGAGAAAAGTCTTAAGACTTAAGTGAAGTTAAAAAGTCGTAGATCTAGTGTCTGCTCAGATATTAGTCTTTGAAGTGAAGAGTGAATTTTCAAACGGTCAAAGGAAATGTAACCCAAACTTTCTGTCGGTAGTGTACTGTTATTCAAAAAGCGCTGTCCACAATATAGATAAAATATTAGTTTAAACATTTGGAAAGCTTATTAAATTCTGCGTTAAGTGAGCCTTAATTAAATTACTTTGGCCCATGAAATTGTAAAGATTTTCGGCTTAAATGACAGGTAAAATTCTCCAGATCGCTTTTGTAAAATATTAAATTAATTCATTTATTTTACTAGCTCCTGCCAAGAGTTGAAGTTGAAGTACAAAATTCTTTAAATTATCCGAAATTTATTTTTGTCTTTCTCACGTGATAATTCTATGCCCACAAGACCAAATTACTTTAACTAAGTCTCATTTCACGCACAATTACATAAGATTTCCAACGGGGTTAAAAAAATATTTTTCTCAATATTCTGGACGGCGCTATCGACTTTCAAAGTCAATACCAATTTTTCATACATAGGTCATCCAGTTAGTGGTCCCATATATTATCCGTCGGTAGTGTACATTTTTATGATTTATGATTGAGAAAGTATTAGAATTGTCCGACGTTATGGACCCCCTGAATCCAAAAATCAAGTTTTCGCGATGGCGTCTGTCTGTCTGGCCGTCCGTCCGTAAACACGGTAACTCTCGAAAAAATCAACGAATCAGATTGAGCTTTGACACACCTATTTTGGGTTTTAAAAGAAAGAGAGAGAGAGAGTTAACCAGCATTCCTTGACCAGTTTTATCCATCGAAAATGCTATCTAAAAATCGAATATTCCACTTTTACGCTAAACGATGACAGATACTTAAAAAAAGTTCGGAGGGAGAATTGAAACTTTTCAAAATGTCTAAAATTGTTGTCATAAATATTTTTTGATAGGACTTGTCTTTTTGCTTTTATAGATCGGAAACGAATAAGTCGAAAATTCTAATTTTAAGCCAAACGGCGACAGATAAGTAAAAAAGTTCAAGAATAGAATTGCAAATTTTTAAAATGCCTATAATTTTTCCTTCAACCATTTTTTGATAAGCTTCAATATTTTGGTTTTATTTATCAAAAATACTATTTAAAACCCAAAAATTCAATTTTTGAGCTAAACGACGCAAAATATGGGATAATGTCTCGATGCGGAATTATAGCTCCGGAAAAGTCCTATAAAATTTCTCATAACCATTTTTTGATAGGACTTGTCAATTCAAATTTTGAGCCAAATTACGTGAGATACGGAAAATAGTTCCAAATATGAATTGTAGCTTTTTGCAAGACCTCTAATATTTTCCTCGGCCATTTTCTGATAAGGCTTGATATTTTTGTTGCAGGTTGCAGGTTAGATTGGTAGGTTTAATTGGACATTGGCAGGTTAGAACACGACTGACTGCGAAGTTTGGTGATAATCCATGACCGCGTTTGCATTTGATCCTACCAGTGCAAAAAAAAACTGTGATCTGAAAGAGAAGTTTTTGCTAAAGTTTAATTCGAGCATTCCGAATGCAAAGAATGAATATCCGAGCGCACAGTAGGCAGATTTTTACAAAAAAGCTTATTCATTAGTTCTCGATAGAAAAAAATAAAATGGAACATGATAAATCCTGCCAGGGGTATCCGACAGCCAGGTGCTAGTCCCTGAGAAATCTCAGACTACCGTGCTGGATGTCTTAGGAGAAGAACTCTTTGAAGAACTCTTGGGACACATAGAAATCTTGGAAATATTTTTGCAAGTGTGCAGCATTCACACCACGAAGGATTCACACAGTCACACCTTTGTGATGCACCCCGTGTGGAAAAATGTTCTGGCGCTGACAGTCTGATTTCCAGTCTTGACGCTAACTAGACGGTCTGGCCTGGGCCTGGCCAAAAGTGTAACGTTTTTTCTGGCTAGCCCCAGGCCAGACCGTCTGGTCAGCCGCTAGGTATGGGCTGGTCAGCCGCTAGGTATGGGCTGGTCAGCCGCTAGGTATGGACTGGTCAGCCGCTATTTATGGGCTGGTCGACCGCCAGTTATGGATAAGAAAAAAGTCTTGTTTTGATAGTGTGAATTTTTTATTTTCTATCATTTTAAACACCCTGTAACTTTTTTGAAATATGTCACAAAAATTGGCTGATCGAACTTAGAACTTTTTTTGTTCTTGGCTCGCTGATCAACGCCAGCTCAGGGCCAGGCCAGACTGTCAAGGTGATGAGAAAAAAAGTCTAGTTTTGATAGTGTGAATTTTTTATTTTGTATCATTTTAAACACCCTGTAACTTTTTTGAAATGTCAAAAAAATTGGCTGATCGAACTTAGAACTTTTTTTGTTCTTGGCTTGCTGATCAGCACCAGTCCTGAGACAGACCCAACCTTCCAGACTAGACGGTCTAGATAAGGTCAGACCTGGGCCAGACTAGCGTGAGATCTGGGCCAGATCAGATCTTCCAGACTAGACAGTCTAGCTAAATCCAGACCTGGGCCAGGCCTGTAACCAGACTCCATCCGAACGTCGCCGCGTTTAGCCAAGTCTGATTTCTCCTGGAGAGTCTCGATCGCGAGAAGTTTTGGAAATCTCGGCATACCCGGCAATCTTAAAGAAATCTTGGACATTTTTATACGAATTCGATTTAGACTGTCGCATTCATAGTTTTAAGATTTCCAAATTTCTCTGTAAGCAGACCCTCGCCCGACACGAAGTGGCCAAGGCTACCCGACTGTGACATGTTGAAATTAAACTGCTATAAATAAGAAAATACGTAAAATTATTATACAAAAATTACAGGTCACATAGTTCAAAAGTAAATTTATATGACCCAATCAAAACTAATCTAATTTTTTTTGTTTTACAAATATTTGATAATAAATTTGATCCGTATATTTCACAAAATGTACTTGTTTCCTAGAGACAAAATATGTGCATCAGATTTTCTTTTAAGCTAATGAGAGATATGAGTCTCTATTTTTTAAATTACGCTTTGGCACAATTGTCAAAGATACCAATGTGGATTTATCATCGCAGGGGGGCAAATTGTATAACTTTTACACTTTTATTTCCATTTTTCCGAAATTCACGTTTATTATTTCTCTAATTGTTGCGATAATTGAAATGTCCAAAAAAAAGACAACCGACGTGAATTTCGAAAAAGAGGATGTGAAAAAGTTATACATAATCGCCCCACGGAAAGTATAGTTCGTTCAAAATCATGAGTGGCCACATCATAAGGTAACCTAGGACCTGAACCTACTTTCACTAAATACTTGTGGTACTTTTGGAGCAAAAGAAAATAAATATAATCGGATTGAAATGTGAGATTCAAAGAAAAGAGCGTATAAAGTCAAAGTCTGAAACTTAAGAAAGACACTTTCGTGGTGAGCCACGATATGTGGACACGTGTTAAAACTGAATCATGGGTGGCCCACGAAGTATGCTTAACGACACAGGAGTGAGACTTTCCAGACTCTCTTCTAAGGGTCATCGGGTGCAGAAAGCAGTCACCCCAAGCGGGTCTATGGGGCGGGCTTTGTTCAGCAAAGAAATTGTGCAGAAAAAAGGAAGCTTTAAGGATTTTAACACAGTCATAGTTAGAAATGAAGGACAGATGCATGAAGATTCACATAATTATAAACTAAAAAAAAAAACACGAAAGATAAGGCCAGTTTTGTCAATCTTGACGTATGCTGTTTTCGAGTCAACAAGGTTTTACTAGAAAAATCTCGTTCTAGTGTAAACAGGGATATTGCCGACACCCGTCTTGTGAACGAAACTGTGCAATAAAAATTGATTTATTAAAATTACGGGGATTTAAAATAGATACTTGTACGTGCGTAAATGTTCTATTACCCATGTAAGTTGTATTTCAATATTTATTCAGTAAAAAATTAGTACATTTATATCCATTAAATAATCATTTTTGTTGTCACCTGCAGAAGAACATATTGACACTGTAAAAATGAGTGATGTCATTAATTTAAAAGCCCTGTGAAAGTTAGAAGAAAAGGTATTTCTTATATCTTGTAGTACTTTCAGAGGTCAGTTCATTGTGTTTAGCAATATAATTAAATGAATATTATTTTCAAACTCAAGTATAGTAGATGTAATGTAATATTCTTATCGTACCTACAAGACCAGTGAACGACATACGTATCTTGACGTCAGTGAACGACATCCAACAGAAGGAAGTTTTCAGTGAATTATACGCACTATTATTATTGATATGGCCTGTCCTTATGATTGCTTTTTGTTTTCTTCGTTCCTAGGAAATCGCTTTCTATAAATCTTCAATGTTCGGTATATATTCAAATGGTTTTGGATTTTTGAACCTCAAGAATCAATCAGCGACACGCCAGAATGAATTTGGCAAAGTCGCGAAATTATTAACTGAACATAACCGCACACTATATCGAAGGTATTCCTTTTCAATATCTTCCTCCCTTCTTATAAAAATGCCCATAGTTATATAAAATTATATTTTTCATTGTCTAAAGTAACTAAATTATATAATATTTCTTACGAATAACTTTCGAAATTCATATAAATTCAAAATAAATACAGATGTCGCTCCCTGGAAATATTGTGCCATTCGCTGAATTTGAATAAGTTATTTTAAAATAAATATAACAAGATTTTGGCAAAGAATAATTATATTAATCGGTACTGTCTGAAAACGGAAAAAATCTGCCCTTTCACATGAATTCATCTTTGTTACCAGAAACTAAACACATAATTTAACATTCTTTTTTTTTTAACTTTTTCTCAAGGTGTACGCCTGTTTATCCTATATATAAAAATAGATTCCTGTGATATTTTTACAGATTCTTAAAACGATATCTTCCGTGAACAGAAATGATTTGAAGTTTGAAAGTTGAAAAAAAGTGAGTTTTTCAAAATATTTCAATACTGCTTCCACAGTTATCGTTAGAATCATTTTCCCGTGTACAAATTCGCCATATGATTTTACAAATCATTTTTTGGAGAAAAAAAATTCTCGTGGCAAATAAACTTACGTAAAGTCACAATTTTACTTCAAAACTAAACATTTTTTGTAAACTAAAGTGCTTGAATGAAGTAACAAATTTGTTTTCAATTTAAGGTAGATGTCCCAGTAATCGGGACGATCCCATTAATCGTGAGTTTTGAGGTGTAAACGCCAGAAGTAAGTATTTTCCGCATAAAAATACAATCCTAAAATATTTTTAAGTAAGTTTCAACAGTGCTTGTTGTGGAAACCAAATTAGTTTTTTTATACAAATAGTGCACATGGGTAAAAAAATTCATTTGTATTGCCGGTGGCGATTAATCACGAATCGTGGAAAATAGCTTAACATTTAGGTTAGGAAAGGCGTTTCTAAGCTTAAGCTTTTAATATATCAAGAAATTACTTGATCGGGATGACAATAATTTTTTGTAATAAAAAATAATTTTTGTGTCATAAAATTAAGTATAATCTTCATTTAGTACCTTCTCGTTCGAGAAATACCGGTCACGATTATAGGGACGTTTTAAAGAATAGTTGCTTGAGTTATCGTGACCGGTCACGAAGACTAGGACGACTCTGTCAAAATTTTATTTCCATATTTCATTACAAATAATAATTTAATTAATTTCAAAAAGGCGTGAAATGAAATCGGAGAACTGACTTGTTACTGTGAGCAGTAATCGTAATATAAGTGCTTAAAACTGAAAAAGGTGATGTCAAATATTGGCATGACTTTAGTGATTTCATTATCAATTTTTTAGTTTATTATCATTTTTCAGTGAAGTTTATATTTATTGAGTAGTTT
Organism: Andricus curvator; assembly: GCA_932195095.1. Taxonomy (NCBI): domain Eukaryota; kingdom Metazoa; phylum Arthropoda; class Insecta; order Hymenoptera; family Cynipidae; genus Andricus; species Andricus curvator. The sequence goes on along the minus strand of CAKNYM010023184.1, from coordinate 3,814 downwards.
CTCATTAGCTAACATTAATCTATACTGAATAATATAAAGAAAAATGTGTAATAGATATATAATTATTGATAGTTTTAATATTTTGACAACGTAAACAGAACATAATTTCCAAAAACACATGATTTTTGCAGTCACTAGAATTTATCAAATTTCGTCATCGTGTTTATAATTTATGTTACAAAAAAGTTAATTATACAAATTACCAGTGTGTATCTTTTTGTATCAAAAATACACTTGAAATACGCCTCCAAATCGCTAAAAACTGATTTCAAAAAAACTTAACCTTTTTCACGAAGATTGGGACAACGACTCACGTTTACTAGTACATGGCAGATTTGGAAATCACGATAAATGGGGCATCGGGGCTTTTTGACTTTTAATTGCTTAACTGCTGAAGGCTGGTAACTGCTGAAGGCTGGTAACCTTCTCAACATAAATCGCCAACCAATTGAGACTCTCGGTTTCCTTTCTCTGTCCTCACCCCCCCCCCCACCCCAGTAACAGAAGTTTTGGTGGGACTGACGGTACGACTAGACTCTCCACCGTACGACGAATAATCACGTAACTTGGACATGATTTCGGCTCGCAAAACAAATCTCGCACATAAAGGTGATAGTTGGGTGTACAATCTAAACATGAATAATACAAACAATAAAGTAGCCTCGGAATGGACTGACACTTTAATTGACGAAATGCATACACACGGTAAACATAAAGTTCGAGTTTCAGGCGATGAATGGAGACTGGGTGTTTGGAATGCTAGAGGAGTGAATGATCTTAAAGTAAGAGAACTACGAGAAACTATGCATGCTAGTAAACTAGATATTTTATGTGTACCTGAGACAAAGAAAAAGGGTTGCGAAAGTAGAAACATAGAAAATGGGGTGTTGAAAGGCGGTTTTGAAATATGGTCAGGAGTAGGTAGTGAATCAAATCGCAGTCAAGGGGTCGGTTTAATTATGAATGAAAAAGCAAGACAGCATCTCAGAGATCATGATTTTGTATCTCCCAGATTGTTGTGGACTAGAATGAAGGTAGGAATCAGAAGATTATTTATCATAGCGTGCTACGCCCCAGTTGACAGTGAGCCGCGAGAAGTCAAAGACGCCTTCTAGGACACTTTAAATGACACAATAAGTACTTGCGATCAAGGTGAAAGAATAATTCTGCTAGGAGATATGAACGGATGGGTCGGCGTCCAACGCCAGAATACAGATACGGAAAGGGTGCTAGGTAATTTTGGGGATCCAACTAGAAAAAATTATAACGGGGAGAAATTAGTTAGCTTATGCTTATAAAACGGCCTATTTATTACCAATACTTGGTTTCGACATAAAATGATCCACACATACACCTGGTGTAAAGGAAATAATCGCAGTGTAATTGACTTCGTTATTGCGGATGAAAGACTAAGAGAACTAGTCAAAGATACAAGAGTCATGAGGGGTTCCGAATGGAATACTGATCATTACCTTTAGTCTCTAAAATAAACTTAGGGCGGGGATGGAGAAGAAAGAGAACAAACAAAACGAAACAAACTCGAATAAAGATTGAAAATTTACAGAAACCGGAAGTGCGAATAGACTTTCAAAATAAGTTAAGCGAACGCATAGATAGGGCAACTTGGGAAGCGCTTATAAGCAATAAAGATATAGAGGGCGCGTGGACTTTGTTACGGGATATCATTGTTAAAACTGCAATTGAAGTGTGTGGTACGGCAGTGGTAGGAAGAAAGTCTGGTGATGCGTGGTGGAATGATGAAATTCAAGGAGCCCAGCAAGAAAAGAAAGAAGCGCACCAGAGAACATTAAACATGACAGGTCTTAGCGATGAGGAGAGAAATAGACTCGAAAATGATTACAAAGACAAAAAGAGGAAAGTTAAACGACTACACTGTTAAAAATTTGAGGAGTTAATGGCTAGCGGAGTTGAGAGTACAATTTTTCGGAGTATAAAATCGACTCAGTAACGAATACATACAACTCCGCATATTTTACTCTAGAGTAAAATACAGTGAGCAAAAGGTTCTGAAGTGCATTCAGAGTGAATATAATTAATTCGCACCGCACAGAAACAAAATCTTAACCCATGCTCAATCCGGAGTTAAAGAGTCGTGGAGGGACTTCTTATAGAGTTTATGTTCGGAGCTGCGTTCGCAGAAACCTTGCAAAACACTCTCTTCGCAGTTGTTCGCCACATCATGGCCGCAAGTCAACGCCTGTGAAACTGCGAACTCGAAACATGAAAATTCTAGAATCCAGAATTCTAGATGGTTGCGTGTCGCGTCAGTGCGATTTGTGATTTAATTTTTAGAAAAGTGCAATATGTTGGCGATAAAAAGAGTGAGCTATGGCAACCAGACAAAGTGAGTGAAAATTGTATATATGAATCCGAATTGGGATACGAAGAACTCATAGTCGCCGGTAAGTATCATTGTATATATTTTATTAATTATTAACATATCCATGATGCTTTTGAATCTTTTTGTACGATTTAAAAAACTCGTTTGGATTATTCCTTTTAAAATTGATAAAGAAATGCGTGGAAATTTGTTCTTAATACGCTTTCGGAGCATTCAAAAAATATTCCTTGACATTTCTGAGCAAGTGGCTTGAGTAGTAATTTTTAATAATAAAAGGTTTCTAAATGAACTTATTTGTCTTATTTACCAATTTTAACAAGAATAATCCACACGAGTTTTTTAAATCGTACAAAAAGATTCAAAAGCATCATGGATATGTTCATAATTATTATTATATACAATTATACTTATTACTTACCGGCGGTTATGAATTCTTCATATCCCAATTCTGATTCATATATACAATTTTCACCCGCTTTGTCTGGTTGCAATAGATCACTCTTTTTATCGTTTTTTACAAATCTTTTTTCTAAATATTAAATAACAAATCGCACCGACGCGACATACTCCCTTCAGCGTTCCTTTTTAGCTATATTTACTCCTTAAAATCAACTTCTGATGGTGTCGTGGGACAACTATAGGGTCAGGACGGAGTTGATTGAAGTAACTCCGGACAGTGCAGTAAGGGAGTTCTTTTCCAAGAGTTACATTTTAACTCGTCTTCATCAACTCCGCTTGCCGTTTACTCAAAACAGTGGGACTTTTATAGGGTATGCTTCGGAGTTGATTTTAACTCCGCTTTTTTAACAGTGTAGTCAAGGAGAATAAAGAAAAAATCAGAACAGAAGAAGAGAACAAAATACAAAACTACTTTGAAGGAATTATGAAACTATTATATAAACGGTTGAAGGAAAGTAAAAGTACAGAGTTTGTCAGCATGTGAAACAGCAAAGGTGAAATGCTATATGATATAGACGAGATAGTAGACGCTTTAAAAGACTCTTTTAAAGAATTATTAGGAGGTGAAGATATAGGACAACAAAAGTGCGACATAGAACATAATGCATTAGAAAACCCAATTGAAAAACTCTGTGTCACTGAGGTCAGAGACATAATTAAGAACTTGAAAAACGGTAAGGCTGCTGGTATAGATAGTATTAGCGCTGAAATGCTTAAATACGGTGGCGAGTACATACCTCACAGGTTGTGCGAATTGATAAATTTATGTATCGAGACGGGGAAAGTCCCAGACGATTGGAAAAAAGCGATTATCGTACCAATATACAAAAGAAAGGGAGATAAAAGCAACTGCATTAATTACAGAGGTATCAGCCTACTAAGTACCGTAAGTGAAATATACTCTAAAATACTTATTCGTAGGGTAATGGAAATCACAGAAGAAAAGATATGGGAAGTCCAAAGTGGAGTTATGCCAGGAAGATCATGTACAGA
>CAKNYM010023178.1:0-15211 GCA_932195095.1 Andricus curvator | reverse complement strand
CGCGAGATCCAACAGTCGCGCGCCCTAGGCGCGCTCAAACTTGCGAGTGAAGCGAGCCGCGCGCGAAGCGCGCCATGAGAATGTGCTATGGCTGTGCACTCGACAAATGGTTCTAGCACTCGAGCGTTTGGTAAATGCACATCAAGAAATGGCGTTTTTGGCACATTTAATTTATATCACAATTTCTTCTTTCACATTTTAAATTTATGAAAGAAAATACATACAGAAATGAAAGTTCGATAAATTTACTGTCCAGCTAAATAATTTTTAAAGTTGTAGGAGTTTTCATTTATAAGAAATATGATAGGAAAGTTTGAGGTTGCCTATTTCCTCGACAATTGGTTCCTTTACCCTAGTTTCAAAATAATTGCATCGTTAAAAAAAAGTGTTAAAATTGCCAAAAGTGGCGACGGTTGGATTAAAGTGCTTACGAGTGTTGAGTCTAAATATCTCTCTCCAGAAGGCGGCGATGGCGTTTCCTCGATTTGTACTTTTCGCGAACAATTCGTGATAGAATTTTCAAAATCCATGACCAAGCTATAATCCAACGGTAAAGGATGCATTCTTGACAATAGTGTTCGAATTTCTCTATCAGACCAAGTTCTGTAAATAAAAGATCCATTTATATACTTTCAAAAATGCCTAAAATAACATAATGGTTTAAATTTCTTATTAGAAACTTACTGAGACTTATCAGTGTCGAATCTGTTGAATATATCTGACGTAGGCAGATCTCGTTTTTCGCTCGCTACGAAGTAAAAATAAGAGAAGGCGAACTGCATATCTTCTGCGCTTCTGACTTTGTGACTAGAAGTTTTCTTGAATTCATCTTGAAATTTTGTTTGCATATCGTTAATAATCCACTTGTCTAGTAAATGAGGCATATGAGCGGGAACTCTTCGCCTCTGAAAACCGTAAGCTAAGTTATATATCCTATTTACGTATAATAAGGATTCTGCGTATGTATCAAGCTGTCTTGGTTTTCGTTTCAACTGATCAGCATATTTGAGTTTATACGATTTTGCAGTATTATTAACCTGCACTAAATTAATAATGTCGTCGTTTAGGAAATGTTTTTGTTGCATTCGGAGTTCCGTGTCATTAACGCCCTCTACATTGTCAGATTGAAAAATCTTAGACGGTAATAATCTTCGCTTTCCCTGAGTTGAGGTTCTACTCTCGTTTACAACTTGTTTCAGGTTCAACAAATTTGTATGATTTTTCGGATGGGATGATCGATTACTTCCTGTGCTGTTGCTCAGTTTGTTTTCAACTTGTTTTTTGTAGGATTGCAAGACTCGCAAGAGAATTAAATTTGTGGTGTTGTCGATGGACGATTGAGAGGTGGACGTTTTTAAAGCGTTTAATAACTTTTCGGCTTCCCTCGCTCTAAGTTGTGATTCTCGCAGAAATTTATACGGATAGTCACTTTCGTCTTCGATACCTTCACTGTCTGTTGAAATTGGCAACGGATCGCAATCTCCTCCTATTTAAAAATTATGCACTTTAATGTAGCGACAGATTTGTATATAAAATGTAAGTTTAAGCAGGGTGTCTAGCGTTTCTTGAACAACAAATTCCAGGACTTTTCCAGGTTTTCCAGGACAGAAAAATAGATCTTTCAAGGTACCCTATTTTTGCAGTAAAAAAATACTTTTCACGAAACATAGTAGAAATTGGAACTAAAAATGGGTCATATGCGAAATTTCTTATACGCCTCCAAAATCTGATTTTATGGTCCAAAACACGTTTTTTGGTGATGGATTTTTTTAACACGGTGAAAAATCACGACGCTACAATCGAAAATATTTCGAACTTTCTCATTTTTTCAACTTTAACAACATTTTTTTGACATTTTTTGAAATTCAATCATTTTCAGCTGTTGATATACTCACAGTGATTTCAATTTCGTATGTAATGAGCTTTTTTATTAGAATTGGTTGCAATTTGACTGAGTTATCTAATTTTAAGCTAATTTACATTTATTTTTCAATGAAATAATCAAATTTTTAACAAACTAGTTGAATTCTTAACCAAACTATTGAATTCTTATTAACATACAAAGATGAATTTTAAACCTAAAAGATTAAACTTCAACCAAAAACAGTTGCATTTTCAACAAAATAATTGAATTTTTTAGAAGACAGTTTGATTCTTAACAAAAAAGGTGAAATTTAAATCCACAGGGACGAATTTTTCGTCCAAGTAGACGAATGTTCAACAAAACAGTTGAATTTTCAACCAAAAAGGATGAGTTTTTAACAAAACAGTTGAATTTTTAACCAATACTGGAAGTTTCTATCTACAAAAATAAATTTTCAACCAAATAGTCGACTTTTTGAACAAAAAATTTTAAAGTTCAACCAAAAACAGTTGAATTTTTAACACGAAAAGTTGAATTTTCAACAAAAAGATGAATTCTCAACAAAAAACTAAATAGTTGATATTTCAACAACGACAAAAAAGAATTTTCAACAAAATAGTTACCAATGTTCAATTAGAGACATGAATTTTCAATTAAAATGATGAAACTTAAAAAAAAAAGCTTTTAACAATATAGGTCAACTTATCCCCAGAATTCAAATTTTCTAATCAAAAAGACGAATTTTCAAGAAATAAAGATTTTTCAGTCAAGACAGAAAATAATATTTCATCCACATTGTTAAACTTTCAAGCCAAAGACGAGTTTTTTGTAAAACGGTTGCATTTTCAAAACGAAAATATGAACTTCAACAAAAAACAAATTTTTTTTAACTAAATAGATAAATTTTCATCAAAAAATAGAAAAGTTAAATTTTTAAACATTAATTCTAAATAAAAAAGAACGAATTTTCAATAAAATAGTTCAATTTTCAACCTAAGAGATAAATCTCCAAACAAAAAAATTAATTTTTAACAAAGTGGTTCAACTTTTATACAAGTAGTTGAATTTTCCATTTAAGAAAATAAATTTTCAGTCAAAAACGGAATAGTTAAATTTTTAGTTACAAAAATTAATTTTTTAACAACAAAAAATCAGTTCTCAACCACAAAAAAAACGAATTTTCAATAAAATAGTTCAATTTTCAACCCAAGAGATGAATCTTCGAACAAACAAATCAATTTTCAATCAAGTAGTTCAACTATTACCAGGGTGCATAGTTGAATTTTTAACTTAAAAAAAATCAAATTTCAGCCAAAAATGGAATAGTTACATTTTCAGCTAAAAAAATAATTTTTTCACAAAAAAAAAAGAGTTTTCAACAAATTAGTTAAACTTCCAACCAACGAAATAAATGTTGAACAAAAATAATTAATCTTGAACTGGACTAGCTGAATTTTCAATTTAAAAAAAATTAATTTAAAAAAAAAATGAATTTTCAACCAAAAAGATGAATTTTCAACTAAAATGATGAATTTGCAACAAAAAAAGATTTTTTAATAAACTGGTTCAACCTTCATGCAAATAATTTAATTTTCTACCAAAAAAGATGAATTCAAGAACATTATATCAGGGTAGCCTCAAACATAATTTTCAAAATTCTCTAACTTTACTCTAACCAATTTTTCATTTTCTCTGACCATTAAAATTCAAATACGACAATCTTAATCCTGTAACATTTTTAACATAGAATATTTTATAAATGGAATAAAACAATTTCAAATTCAAATTAAAAAGTTTCAAATTTATTATCTTTGATAGTTAAAGTGTCTCTTACAGAAATTCCCTGACTTTTGCAAGATTTTTTTCAAAATCCGTGACTTTCCCAGTCCAATAAAATTCCCTGACTTTCCCCTGATTTTTTTTCCTAAGCCACGGCTACACTGTACAAATATTGTGGGATAACTCAGTCAAACCTATTTTTTCTTTAAGGGAATACAAATTCCAGGACCATGTGCAAAATTCAAGGACTTTTCCAGGATTCCCAGGATGCTAGACACCCTGGTTTAAGATTCTTACATTATTAGGATATACTTGAATTTCAATAAATTGATATAGTTTTTTGAAGTCAAACACTTTTTTCTTTCTCGAGTTTAAAATAAGTTTACTTTTTTGATTATTTTATAACACTTAAATATGTTTACCATCAAATTCACACAACGTGGTATTACAAGTCGGATCACAGGCTCCATCATTAACCCAAGCCCAGGGACAAACATCGGAGCAATCTGGCACCCACCAGGCTAAATACACTTTTTGACCTTCTGCATGTGTTATAAAATCCTCGGGCCAAACTTCAGCACCCAACATAACATCGTCATTGAAGTATAAAAATTTGTCAGAAAGACCTGAGATTCTGAAAAAGTTAAATACTTATTTCAATTAAAAACTTATCTTTAGAATTCCAGCAAATAATTTCCCATTATTTTACAAACTGAAATCCTTAATAAACAATTGTCGTAAAAAGGCTTCAGTTGAATATAAAAGCTGTCAATAAAGTAATGGATTTATCTTAATATGAGGAATTTCTTCAGGAACATTACCTATGAATGTGACTTTCTATGGCAGGACTAGAAAAGTTAGGTAAATCACTTTTATCAATGAAAATATCATCATGAGTGACAACAGTCACACGTGAATTGTCCATATCCAACCAACTTGGTATTTGTCCATTGGTTACGATATAAACGTGCCTGACCCAAGGCGCATACATTTCCAATGATCTGAGAGAATATCTCAACTCATCCTTATCACTGAATCTAGAGACAGCTGAATTAATGTCTAATATTGGAACATGTTCTTCGAGATTTTGAAGGAAAACCGGATCTGATCCATTTACCCAAGTATATACAACATCGATCGGCACGTGTTGGCACAATTTCTTTTGAAATGATATGCCGAGTATATTGTCATTGAAAGAGTGAAATACTGCTTCATATTTCTCTTTGCTCCATTGTATCCACACCTGAAAGTGATAACAAGGACTCATTTGCTATATTTAGATTCAAACAACTCTTGCAAATTTAAATGTCAATATGTTCGCTATTGTTAGCTCCCTAAACTAAAACTTTTTAATTAAAAGTACGCATTCAAAACTAATAAGTGGAACTCTTTCGAATTCGAAGCATTTAAAATTTAGCAACGTTAAGTTCAACTGTTCAATAATGTACAATTTCAAAGCAGTATCCTTCAAAATTAAATAAATTAGAATTCGGTAAGGTAAGGATTTTTAGTACTAAATATTTAAAAATTGAATCTTTTATTTTGAATGTTTCAAATGTTTCCGCACACCTAACCCATTTCCAGCTCATTCGGATTATTTGACCGGTCAATCTTACGGAAAATTCCAAAATACTAGACAGTGCCAATTCAAAATTGAAGATTTTTCTGAATGCTTACAATTATACAACATCATATCAGAAGCCTTTATTATTATTATTTTGCCATTTTTAATAAAAACCCCATAAAATTGAACATTTTAAAATTTGAATGCTGTACAAAATTAACAATTCTGGAAGTAAGCATTTCAAAAGGGGCATTATCATGTTTTGAAATCAGAGTGTCCAGCGAAGCCTAGATTTCAAATTCCCTGACTTTCCCTTTTTTTCCTGACATTTTTCAATGATAAGTGTTTTTCTTTTTCGTACAAAAAATAATATAGGCGTATAATATTAACAAAATATAACGTTGATTATATTTCTGCAAGGTGCTGTCTACCAATTTTCACCTAACAAATTCCCGAATATTATTTATTCTAATTGTTGAAAATTCTTAGACATAATTTTTAATTTCTTTGGTATCAATGATTACTTGTTGAAAAGTGATTACAAAAACCGATTTTTAATATTTTATTGTGAGAGTTTAATTATAATACATGTATTTAGAACATTGTTAATTTCAAACTCATTTAGTATGATAGTAATTTTTATCATTCTTTTTTGCAATCTCTCTGCAATAATTAATCAATAATTAACCGCTATATGCCCAATAAATTAAAATTTATATCTAAGAATTATTTGCCAATTAGAATACCAAAAATAATTACCTGTAGTTTTTTTTGTCACTGTGTGGCACTAGGTTGACCCCCCCCCCCCTAAAACACGTGTTTTATGGAATGCCCCATATATTTACAAAAATTGCAGAATAAATAATTGAATTCTGAAGAGGTCTACCATCATGTTTCGAAACGTCTGAAGCAGTTATAATTTTCATCAATTATCTTAAGCGATCAACACAATAATTTTGTTCAGAAAAACTCAAAAATATATTTTCATTTCTAGCTTTTATTTAAACAAAGAATTAACAAAAGGAATTATAAAAAATCTTGATTTAACAGCCGGAAATTATGTACAAGGTTGTTAAAAAATATCACTAATCTATATTCCCTAATTTAAGAAAAGCATAATACAACATAAAGTTTATTTAAAAAAATCATTATTTTCAAAACCATGATTAAAAAACTATGAAAGGGTTCAAATTTAAATGTTATTGCGAAACAAAGTAGAATTTCATAATAACTAATTTGTTAATTATTATTATATCTTTTAGAGAATACCATTTGTTCAGAACTTAGAATTAGAATTGTATTGTTCCGAATTTTATTATAAAGTTTTTTTTTTAAATGTTTTAATTTTTGAATAGTTATTTTATCATATTTATTACCATTTTAAATAGTAAACATTTTAATTTATTTGCCATGGTATCAAGATTAATAAAAAATACCACATATTCGAAAACTTTAAACGCGATTTTAGGTTAGAATTTGTATTCCCGGTTTCATTTTAGTTCCCGGTTAGTAGATACCCTGTCTCTGCAAAGGTTCACAAAAATTGTATGTATAGGATTATACTAAAAAACATTATTTCTAGTTTTTTAATTAAAAAAGTTCCCTGACTTCCCTGGCCGTTTGACAGCCTGTTAAATTCAAGCTTTCAAAACTGAACAAATTAGCGGCTTAAAAAAATAAAGTTTTTTAGAACTAGGTATCCAAAACAGCAGAATTTTGAGTATCAAACAATTTTTAATTCGAGATCTTAAAATATAAACATTTTAGTATCAGGCATTGAAAACTGAATGATTTTTAACTTGAAAATGTTACAAAATGAACATTTCAAATTCTTAAGACCGCAAAGTAGATGTGCTTAAAATTTGTAATTTTAAATTGGACGATTTTAGGAATTGAATAGGTACAATATCAAATCGAACTGACTCAAAATTGCGCCATTTTATGTGATATCAAGTGATTGGATAGGATTTATTTTCGCCCTAAAAATTAGAAAAATTACTCGGGCAAAAAGTAAATTTACTATTATTTCCCAGTTTCCCTTATTTTAAAATTAAAATATTCTCAACATATACAACTCCAACATTAAATTGATTAATTTAGAAACCCTTTAGGAAACTTTTTAATCAAGCTTGTTAAATATTTTATTATTTTTTAATAGTTTTAATTTTAAATTTTACATTTTCAAATATTAATTGTGTAAAATGTTTGATTTAATTGAGTTAAAATTGGAATTTATTGAATATTTTTTTTAATTCGGTGACAGAAAACATTTAAGTATGTTCACCAATTTGAATAATTTTAAATTGGTTTGCACCTTCAATTGGGTGGTATTAACAAATATTTGTATATTATCATAAATTAGAAACCTTAATATTTTAATTTTTTCCGGTATCTTATAATATATTTGTATAGTAGTGAAGGCCTTTTCCGGTTTATAAAATATTTTAACTTGCAATACTTTCAAGTTTGGATAAGTCAGAATTTCGAGATTTGAAAACTTAACAGCAATAATATAGGTATATGAGAAAAAATTGTAAAGCTCTAAAAGCTGTCTGAAATTAAATTACAACTAAAGTGATGTAATTTCTTTTTCTTATGTCATACGGAATTTCTGTACGACTAGCGTAGTTTTTATTGAGAATAAGATATCACAAAAGACAATCATGAATCTTAATACGTAATAAATTAAAAAAAGAAAAATGAATATGGTAAAACTCCTAATGCATAAGAACGGGATAAACGCACAAAATATATTTAAAGCCAAAGCTATAGGGGAGAGTGACCTGAACTGGATAATAAAAGTTTTGCGTTCATAATACTTAAACATTTTAATTCAAAAAGGAGAGTATTACGTACTACATTAAAGATAAAACATTCGTTTAAGCGATACGATCCTCGTGACATAGATTATATAAGATATTAATCCAAAATTAATATTTTTCTGAAGCAGTGCACTTTTATCCAGATGCGGATCGTGGACCAAGATCTGAATAAATCGTGTTTTTCAGCACTCATTTCAGATCTTATGAAATTAAAATCCAGTCCTATTACTTTGAAATGTTTTTATATTAATATAAGCTATATTTTGAAATACATCGTAAATATACTGCGGTTTTAACCTCTGCTATATTTACCACTAGATGACCATTTACCATTCGATAAATTATATTTACCATTAAACAACGCTACAATTGGTAGCGTTGGTAGCACTGAGTCGTAACAACATAAAAAAATCTACTTCAGCTCACAAATCTAACCTTTCACAAATTATCCAGATCGATTTTTGGTGATCGATTCCCCTCCCAATTTTTTCGTTTTCCGGAAAAAATCCGTATTTTTTATTCTTTTACTTCAGCGTTGATTTGTACCCCAGAGCTTTTAAAACTAACATGCGGTTTTAAATGGGAAAAGCTCGGTTTTCGAGAAAATGGAAAAAATAAGTGCTTAGTATAAACTTTTTGCGAATTACAGTACAGTTACATCTTAAGGAATTTTCAAGGAATAATTTCCACCCAATAACTTTTAATTTTTACCCCCCAATACCCTTTTATTGTGCCCGAAAAATGCGCCAAAAAATGCAAAATATCAGGTGGGTAAACCAATCAATGTATGCCCTATGCCAGAATTAAGGGCTCATTTCAGGCTAATTTGATACCCAAAAGCCAAATTTTGGGCTCTGCATTTTTTTTTTAAATGCATGATACTGCCAGCTTTACGTCAAGCTAGCAGTACCATGGTAGAAATATTTGTTAAATGAACTTTTTTCTTTCACAGGAATTGAGGGCTCATTTAAGGCTCTTAAATGACCTCCGGTACAATTTTTAAACAACAACCCCTATCACAGAAATACTACCCTAAAAAATAAATATGCACTAATTAAAAAAAGTGAGTACATCAGAATTAAGGGCTAATTTTAGGCTCTCCAACTTCCCCAAAATCAATTTTCCAGAACCATCCCTGAAATACTTAATTCTCAGTTTAATGTCAAATTCTTTCACGGGGTGGTTTTCGAGTTTTAGGGGTGGTTTCTGAAATAGTTTTTGATGTTTTCGGACAACTAAAAAATATTGCAAACTGATGCAATACTTTTCCTTGCACTTTGTGAGTACTTTTGGGTAAGGGGTACTTTTTGAATGTGAAGGGATGGTTTTGGAAAATTGATTTTGGGGACGTTGGAGAGCCTAAAATGAGCCCTTAATTCTGATGTACTCACTTTTTGAATTAGTGCATATTTATTTTTTAGGGTAGTTTTTCTGTGATAGGGGTTGTTTTTAAAAAATTACGACGGGGGGCATTAAAGAACCTTAAATGAGCCCTCAATTCCTGTGAAAGAAGAAAGTTGATTTAACAAATATTTCTACCATTGTACTGCTAGCTTGACGTAAAGCTGGCAGTACCATGCATTTTTTTTTTAAATGCAGAGCCCAAAATTTGGCTTTTGTGTATTAAATTAGCCTTAAATGAGCCCTTCATTCTGCCATAGGGCATACACTGTTTGTGCACGGTCCAAGAAAAGCAAAAACTGCTGAAATACATCATTCTCAGTTTAATGTCGAATTCTTTCACGGGGTGGTTTTCGAGTTTTAGGGGTGCTTTCTGAAATAGTATTTGATGTTTTTGGACAACTAAAAAATATTCCAAACTGATGCAATAATTTTTCTTGCACTTTGTGAGTACTTTTGGGTAAGGGGTAGTTTTTGAATATTAAGGGATGGTTTTGTAAAATTGATTTTGGGGAGGTTGGAGAGCCTAAAATGAGCCCTTAATTCTGATGTACTCACTTTTTTAATTAGTGCATATTTATTTTTTAGGGTAATTTTTCTGTGATAGGGGTTGTTTTTAAAAAATTGCGCCGGGTGTCATTTAAGAGCCTTAAATGAGCCCTCAATTCCTGTGAAAGAAAAAAGTTCATTTAACAAATATTTCTACCATGGTACTGCTAGCTTGACGTAAAGCAGGCAGTACCATGCATTTGTTTTTTAAATGCAGAGCCCAACATTTTGCTTTTGGGTATTAAATAAGCCCTCAATGAGCCTTTAATTCTGCCATGGGGCATACACTGTTTGTGCACGGTCCAAGAAAAGCAAAAACTGCTGAAATACATCATTCTCAGTTTAATGTCGAATTCTTTCACGGGTGGTTTTCGAGTTTTAGGAGTGCTTTCTGAAATAGTTTTTGATGCTTTTGGACAACTAATTTATTTCTATCAAATTCATGCTAAAGACGGTATTTTTTGGAATATTTTCAACTTAAATTATTTTTAATCGTTAAGTGACGAGTTTCCAAGTATTTTTATCATAAATTTGAACTTTTAAAACAATTATTATTTGTATAAACAATTTTTTGCCCCTATAAATCGTGAAAAGTTATTATCTTTCTGGATAAATGATATAAAGTTTATAAATACCAAAAGTAGTACTTCTTGTTTAACATATTTGGTAATTATTTAAAGAATTTTGATTTGTTCAAACAACTTTTTCTCCTTAAAATCGTAAAAAGTTATTATTTTCTGCAATTAACGACACAATTAACGAATGTTGATAGTAATATATTTTTTAAGCATATTTGGTTATCATTTAAACAATTTTCATTTGTTTAAACAATTTTTTTTCTGTAAATCGTGAAAAGTTATTCTTTTCTGAAATTTATGATACAATTAACAAATGTTAATAGTAATATTTTGTTGTTTAAGCCATTTAACAATTATTTATATAATTAATAATTATTCACTTGCGTCTTTTCACAGGGAAGGTGGAAAAAAGTCTAGTTTTTTCGATTCTTTCACGCTGAGTCACTTATTATTCAGTATTTTCTTATCTCAGAACATGTACCAGATATTGTTTAAACAATAATAATTTGCTTAAATAATTAAATTAAATTGCACTAAGTATAGTCCTTTTTTTCTTAAAATCACCCTCGTAGATTAATGAAATTTGTGAATTGAAAATAATTAAAATGTAGATCTTTCATAAAGTATAGGAATGAAACAGAAGAGAGATGTAATTTCAAGGAACAAAAGGACTATACTTAGAGCAATTAAATTTAATTTTTTAAACAATAAAGGGTATACGTTTTGAGATTTAGTGTTACCTGCACTATTCAGTAAAAACCTGAAATACTGAGTTTGCAGTGCCTGTTCATAGAGGGGTGGGGGAGCACTTTTTTTGACATTCATATTTTGTACAAAAAATCTGTTGAGTTCAATTTCGCTAAAATATCTAGCAGATTGTGCATCTTCAGGAAAAAGTATTTTTAAGATGTCAACAAAATTTTTCACATTGTTTATAACAAATCGTTATGAACAAATATTTTTTGAATACTTACAGCTGTCAGAAAATTCTGAAAATATTGTGTATAACCATTCATGAAGCTGGATTTTAATTAATATTTTTCCAAAATCCTACGTGCAATATATTCGTTGCAAAAAACCGACATAGTTTTACATCGATATCTCGAATAGTTTTCGATATATCGACTTTTTTATGTTAAAATTATTGACTTTTTGATTAACATAATTTCTGAATATTGATTTCCGTCGAATTTTTTGCGAGAAACACGGATCTGAAATTTTTAAATCGATATCTCGAATAGTTTTCGAATTTTTTTCGAAACTTTCAAATTCGTGTTGCTCGCAAAAAATCCTATAGGAAACCGCATTAAAACTCTGTCCTCACGGATATCGTAATCTTGCCCAAATTTTATAAATAATTTTGCAGAACTTAGCTGGCAGCTGTAAGTATGAAAAAAATGTTTGTTTACAACGAAATATTATAAACAATGTGAAAAATTTTGTTGACACTTAAACATACTTTTTCCTGAAGAAGCACAATCTGCAAGATATTTTAGCGAAAGTGTATTCAACAGAATTTTTTAAATAAAATATGAATGTTTACAAAAAAGTGCTCCCCCGCCGCTGTCATTATTGGATTCTGAAATAAATAAAAAAATGTTATTTAATACTTTGAACTATACAATTTTAGAATCCAATAGCAAAAACCCGATCGCGATTTTTTTTGCAACAATTGAAACTCGTCATTCGTTTTTTTTTACTGAAATACGCACGATGTTAATTAACAAATTCATATCTCGTAAACTATTTGTCGTAGGATATTCACTGAGGGCTCATTTTAAAGTTTATTTGATACTCTAAAAATAAAATCGTATACAACTTTTACCTATCTCTTAATCGAAAGTAACAATCGCCGCAAACGTGTTGAGAAAATGTTGCGATTTCACGTTTTTTTTTTAAGAACAAACAATTGATTAAGAAATCAGCCTTTTTTCGGTCAATTTCACTGTATTATATATTACAATAAAAAGCAAACAAACATAAAAAGGACCAAAATAAACGGGGAAATATTTCCTTCTGGAAAAAAGTATTTTGCAGGATATTTCAAGATTTATACTCAAAGAGGTACTGGAGACACATTTTCATGTAGAAAGGTTTGTAGAATATAAATACACAGATAAAATAAACAAATAATAATACAATAAAAAATGTATCTAACCTCGCCAAAGTGGATGACTCCAATAAATACGCAGGTGAACGCAATCACAATGATCAGGAGTGAGTACTTGTGTGAAAGTAGATCGTAGCATCTTCGCTGGATTAATTTACATGTACTCATTCTGTCAGAAAATTCTGGGAGCGATTAAAATCGCAAATCTTATTTTGCAGAGCTTCCATTCATCCGATTTACCCGAGTACATGCGTACCGGTCGTGAGATGTAAAAATTCCGGAAATTGAGAAACTCCGCACAAAACTATTGCAGCATGACCATTATTAGATGCACAATTACTTCCGTTTTCATGAAAAAAAATCATTTTACTCAAAGATATATCATTTGTATTATTATAAGCAATAAAAGTATAAAACTTCTCAACTATGCTCTCAAACGCACTACAGACTCCGCCGCTTGATAACGCATCACGCCTGCGCCAACCAGCTGAGCCAGTGGCCATTTGAGTGGGGGAAACGTGTTGGAAACATGATCCAATGCGTGGAAATGTGAATCGTCGGAATTCGGAACGAAAATGTTGAAGGCGCGGAATGGAACCGAAAGTCGTTGATTTTAACCTCAAGATTCCATATTGACATTTTTTATTAATCTTTTATAAAATCAATACTCTTAGGCTGGGAAGTTACAGAAATAATCAAATAAAATTGGATAATTATTCTAAATTTTTACGTTAAAAAACGTGTATTCACTGACAATAATAATTTTATTTTATTCAAAAGAAATGTGCACAATATTCGAGGATTCAAAAGTTACACCGAATTTGAATTTAAGAAAAAGGAATTATGGGTAGCGGTTCTTCTGTTTCGTGACAGAGTTTTGAAAGTTGTTTTTCGTGTTTTTCCAAAACCCCCAGAATATTTAAAACACTTGTGGATTAAATGTATAAAGGTGTGTTCATTGTTATTCATTACACCAGTTTTGTTCGTGCGGTATGAATAATTTGTGCGATTTCGAAGGTTAGTTAGATTTTCTACTATACTTTATCGTCGCATGTGACAGGGGGGGGGTCACGAGTTATCACGCCCGGGGGGGGGGGGGTCTAAAAGTCACATGACAAAGTAAATGGAATGAAATTGCTTATTCGTTTTATTTTTCGTCAGTTTATTATATCGAGTACGAAACATTTTTTTTTTAACTTTGTTGTCTTAAAAAAATGTTTTTCATTTGAATATTATTAATAATAATAATCGACAAGCTAGTGCTCACAGAATGAAGTTTGTTCGCAGAGACACTTTTTTTTAAATTTGTTCTTTTTATTATTTAAAGGATTTAAAGTTTAGAAATACATAAGTAGGAAATATTGTTTTTTCATGTACTTAAATACTTGCAATAAAGAAGAAGCCCAATATTCTAATATTAGACTTCTAATATTAGTTTCAGTGATAATGAAATTGTTAAAATTGCAATTTTTTAATTTCAAGCATGAGTGAAGTCTTCAAACTTCTAAGTTTATTATATAAAAAAGTCAGAATGATTTCAAATATTATACAAGTTTTATGATACCCCTTTATTAAATCTTTAAAAGTTTAAAAACTGTAATTTAAACAAATAATTATTTTGTTGATCAGCTCTCAGCTTTAAACTTTCAACATTATATTATTTAAAACTGGAAGCATTTCAAATTAAACAATTTTAAAATGAAGGCATATATCGAAACCTCGAAAATGGTTTGGTTTCATTTTTTAATCTTTCAACATTGTAGCCTTTGAAAATAATTATATTTTATAGTTCAAAAACAAATAAAAACCAATGATTAGTTAATTAATTAATGTTAACCTGAAATGTCCTCAAGTACTTCAATAAACTTTTGATATTAAATAATTTTAAAGGTTTCGAATTTTAAATTAAAAACCTTAAATTATTGAATAAATCCCAATTTAAAGTCTTTGATATTAAATAACCTCTAGACGAGGAATACTTAAAATTGTACACTTTTAAAGTCTTGAAGGCTATAAAAATGGAGAAATTGTCATTTTTAGGCTTACCAATTCAAATAAATTCACTACTTATAACATTTAAAACTGAAAATTAATCAATTTTACAATTTAAACGTGGACCATTTTTAAATTTAGAACGTTTTTTAATAAAAAAGTTTTGGATTACTAAAAATGGTACAATATCAAATTTGGAGCGTTGTAAACTAAAAATTTACAGCTTTCAAAATTTTAAATAAAAAAATTTTCATTTATTTTTTTCAATTAAGAATTTTATATTTAGAGCAATGAAAATTTGGCAGATTCCCTGATTTCCCGAAAATCTCTGAATTCCTTGAATTCTAAAAAATCCTTGATTTTTCTGAATTCCTTGAAATCCTCGAATATTGTGAATTCTCTGAATTCCTGAAGTTCGTTGAGTTCGTTAAAAGCTCTACTTTTATTATTATACCATTAAGCCATTTCCCTTTCGGGGTAGGCGTGACTTGCTCGGTTGGAGAAGAGTAGTGTGCATATGGGTATATAGGTATAAGGTAGGTAGGAATATAG
>CAKNYM010023172.1:0-10463 GCA_932195095.1 Andricus curvator | reverse complement strand
GGAATAGGTATTTGGAGTTATTTTTCAAAAAATGCATTTAATGGTTTATTGAGTTTGTCATTTTTACTATTGTTTTTGATTTTACTGTTATAAATTGGTGTAACGAATTGTGTGACTATTGTTGAAACTAATGATAAGTATACAAAATTAGCGTAGAGCTACATTTTTGTGCTGCTCCAAAACCTTCAGAGTATGAACTAACGTTAGAAATAAGTGAATGCGCATACGTCAGATCTGTTGGTGAGGGAAGGAATTTAACCGCAAGTTTCGATTAAATCATGGTAAAATACACTTAAGTTCTCTGTGTCTGTTCGAAAGTTTACTGAGTTCATATTTTTAACAATGTAAAACATTTCCATAATATTTCTACTATGATAATTGTTTTCCATTCCTATAATTTTAACTTTTTTCTCATTAAAATTAAATGTATGTGCATATTTAGTGGCATGTTTACAAAGTGCTTTCTTTGTTCGATGATGGTTTTGATCTGATCGATGTTCAGATATTCTAGTCTTTAAAGGTCTCTTTGTCTGACCTATATATACTCGTCCGCAGTTTATGCAGGTTATTTTGTATAAAACATTTGTTTTTCCGAACTTTGGTATAGGATCTTTTGGTATATGTAGTAAAGTTTGTTGTAATTTGTTTTTTATGGAAAAAATCGTATGGATGTTCAATTTTTTACAAATTTTTAAAATTGGGTGGTATAGTTCTTTGACAAACGGTACTACTATTATTCTTTTTAAATCAATTTCTTTCCTTTTGTTTAGTTGTGAGATGTTAGTGTCGTACGTTTTTAATCTTTGATCTATAGTTTTTTTAATAAAGTGGTACGGGTAGTTATTATTCAATAAATTTTGTGTAACTATGGCAATATTTTTAGGGTGGAACTCAGGTTCTGAAAGTTTTATAGCTCTGTCTAACATTGAGAAAATTATTCCTCTCTTGTAGTTTAAATGGTGATTAGATAAATAATTTAATGTTTGGTCAGTTGCAGATGGTTTTTGATACCAATCTGTTTCTATGAAACCTTTTTGAAAAATTAGGGTTATATCTAAAAAGTTAATATGTTTGTTTGTTGAGTTTTCAAGAGTAAATTTCAAAGATCCACCTATTTTGTTAAATTCATTTAGAATAGGAAGTACTTGGTCTTTTTTGACACACAATATCGAATCATCGACATATCGATAATAGAAAAGAAGCTTTAAATTTTTGTTCTTCAGGATTTTTTCTTCTATATTTTGCATGACTAATTCTGCTGCCACTGACGATATGGGTGAACCCATCGGGGTTCCGTTTTTTTGTCTGTATATTTTAAAATCAAATTGTAAATATGCATTTTCCATGCAAAGACTAATTGCTTCAATAAATTGTGTATAGTTTAAATTAGTATATTCTTTTATTAGAATCCATTTTTGATATATTTGTTCATATACGATGTTTCTATCGATGTTAGTGAACATTGACACTGCATCTAACGAGATAATCGTATAGTTATCTGGAATTTTTAGATGTTTTACTTTTTCTACAATATCCCAACTATGTTTTATTACTAGTGTAGATGTAGATGTTATTTTGTTTAGGATCGAAGCTAAATATTTGGACAAGTTGTATAATGGTGATCCAATGAATGATGTTACTGGTCTAAGTGGTTTATAATCTTTGTGTAATTTGATTGTCCCATATATCTGTGGTGGCCGACCGTTAGTACTTCGTAAGTGATGATAAGTTCTTTTTTCTATCACTTTTTCTTCTAACCATTCTTTAACCATTATGTTTAAACCTTTTTGTATGTCTTTCGTCGGATTTTTTATTGTTTCGTACGTCTGTTTGTCATCGAGAAGTATTTTCATTTTTTGATTGTATTCTTGTTTGTCTATTATTACTGTTTTTCGGCTTTTATCAGATTTTATAATGCATAATTGAGGGTTGTCTTTAATAAATTTTTGAGTTTGTGAATATTTATATTCTAACAATCTGTCGTTCGGATTCCATGAAATGTTTGAGATAAAAAATTTTTTTATTGTAAAAGTTAAGTTCGCTCTGAGGGAGTTTAATTCTTTTTTTGAAATTTTTAATTGTTTGTTTTCGATACCTATAATATATACTCTGCAATCGGTATGTTGTTTTTGTTGTGAGGCATCGCAAATTGACTTCCCAATGATAGAATATCTGTTACATCTTTTGGTATTAACTTGGTGGTAAGATTTTTGATGAATTCAGGTTTGTGAAGATCTGGTAATGAGGTTTGTTTATTTTGTAAATTGTTCATTTTTTTTAATGATTGAAACATCAGTTTCCTGCTATATTTTTTCGTTTCTGTATAATTATTTTGTTTTAGTTCTAAAAGAAACTGTATTGATTCTAGTTGTGTAATTTTATTTTCCAGGTTTTTAATATCATTTATGACTTCTTTTATATGAGAAACGTTATCAGAAATTTCCAGTTGTAAAATCTTGTATCGAAAATATGAATTACAAAGACCAAAGGCCATCAATCACTACCATCTTTATGTATATATATATATATATATATATATATATAGTTAAAACTTTGTCATAAGGACAACCGCAGGATTTCGCCGGGAGCGGGTGCTAATGTGAAAAATTGCACCCGCTCCCTGCGAAATCGCGGTAAAATTTAGCTGTAACCACGTCTCACGACCGTGAGATAGGTGGTTACAGTCTGCTGAGTATCTCAGCATTTTGTTGACACGCAGGGATGCTTTTCAGGCTATTAACCAGTGAAACCTTGGCACCTCCAAGAGCACCGATGATCAAGACGATTAGCTCAACAGAATATTCCGGATATAACCGTCGCAACTCCCTTATAAGTTCTTTATACCTCTCTTTCTTTTCTTTCTCCTTGGCTGTGACGTTTTTGTCAGCTGGTGCCGAAAATTCGATAACGAACATGGTTCATTTCTCGAAGTCAAGGAAAACTATGTCAGGCCTCGAGTGCGCAACAGAAACAATTGTCGAGAATATGACGTTCCAGTATATGCGGCACTTCTCATTTTCGACAATTGACTCTATTTCCCTAGGAGCGTTTAGCGGAGCGGTATTCGGGCTAATGCCGTAAGAGTGACCGAGATGGTAATAAAGCACTCTTAGTGCCGCATTGTGCCTTTGGATGTAGGTCGTTCCCGCATGAGTTGGACACCTAGATAGTATGTGTCCTAGATGCTCGGGGTGTGCATGACACGCTCTGCATCTATCATCGGGAATGTCTTGGCTCAAAATGTGGCGACGGTATGCTAGAGTGGAAATGACACCGTCTTGACATGCCAAATTGAAGCCCTCCGTGCCCGACTTTAATCCGGGTGATCTAAGGAAAGCAAACGTTAGCTCATACGACATCGACTGATCTTCCACTTTTCTGTGGAAAATGCCGTGCATCCTCTTGTCGAGGAGCTGTTCGCGGAAGTTTTTCGCCTGTGCTTTCTTAATCCGGGCCTTCAAGAGTGAGTATTCAAGATGGATAAGATTTGATGCATTTTGCTTACCCCTGATATTAAAGTCAAGGCCGAGTGTTTTAGCAGCCCCCTCCGCTGCTTTGTACAGAAACGCCCCTTTGCCCACTTCTTCGTGTTTCCTGACCATTTTAAGAAGAGGGTCTTGTCCATTTGCGACTATATGTGCTGTACCCAGAATAATCCTGATGTGAAGACATTCAAAATTCAGTATTCCGCGACCACCTAGGCGGCGTGAGATGTAAAGTCGCGGAACAGAAGACTTAAGGTGCATGCTTTTGTTTATGTGCACAACTTTTCGGGACCCGATATCGAGGGATCTGAGCTCGTCCTTCGTCCATGGAACTACTCAAAATGAATAGAGTACTACTGGGACGGCAAGCATGTTCGTCGCAGATACTTTGTTCCTCGCCGACAGTTCGGAAGACCATATCAGTCGGATGAGACGTCTGTATCTACATCGGAGAGTATCCTTTTTAGATGTCACGTCCTGAATGCGGCTCTGTGGCACGCCCAGGTATGTATATGTCTCTCCAGCGCCAAGGTGTCATATAGCCTTGGCGCATTTCTCTAACCCGAACTCCATTCCAATCTCTTGAGTGTACTGTTTGAAAATGTCTAGAGCTACATGTAGTTTCTCTTGATTTTAAGCATAGAGTTCAAGATCATCCATGTAAAATACTTGAGTGTCCTTATGCTTTCGGCTTCTAGGTTTGCCGCAGAGGTACCCTTCGGAATGGCGAAGTGCGAGAGATCGTGGCAATAATGTGAGGCAAAAGAGGAGAGGGCTCATGGTGTCGCCCTGGAACACACCTCTCTGAAAGGTGACACTGTTAGTGATCACACGATATTTCCAGATGATATAGTAAATCTGGTTTTCCAAAGCGGCATTAATCTCTCTATGCACCTCACGATGTGTGGATGAACCTTCAAGCTTTCTAACAGACAGATGATAAGTCTGTGGGAGGCTGAATCGAAAGCTTTCCGGTAATCAATCCAGGCCATCGATAGGTTGCGCTGATAGGATGCTGCGTCTTTACAGACAAATCTATCGATGAGCAGGTTCTCCCGACATCCTGCTTCGCCTTTCCTTTAGCCGCGTTGTTCGTACATCTCTCGCCACACAGGTCCAATTGTCCGAACAATCCTATCATTTAGGATAGCTGTGAAGATCTTATGCAGGGCGTTCAGACAAGTTATTGGCCTGTAATTCTTAGGGTTAGCTAAGTTGCCTGTCTTCGGCAGAAGCACTGTGCGCACTTTCACCAACCACTCCGGAATCGGCTTTTCCGACTTTAGATATGAGATGAAAATGCGGGCCAGATGCTGGTGGGTTGAAAGAAACTTCTTCCACCAGAAGGTCTTGATACCATCTGGTCCCAGAGTGGAATAGTTTTTCATGCCTCTTAATACGTTTTTCACCTCCTCGGTAGTGTTAGATGGGCATTCCTCCTCAGGTATACATACATACATATATACATATATATGTTAGGCTCCGAACCCGAAAACGCCCAATGGGCGTTTAAACCGCACGCACCTAGGAGTGGGCATTTCTAAATGCCCCGAACTAGGTGAGGGCGCTTTTAAGTGCCCCGAACTAGGTGTGGCATTCTCAAATGCACCCACCTAGGTGGGGCAAAACTGAAACGTCCCGAACCCGTTCTACTTGTCTTTAGATACAGAGAACGCGTTTTGGGGAATACAAAAATTTCTTCTTGTGATAAAAAACTAGTATTTTTGTTGAGGCACATTCTGAAGCACACAATCCTGGTAAAAGTCAAGTATGAAAAAAAAAACAGTTGTCATATACTAGATAACTAATGTTAAAAAGTGATAAAGACGATATAATTACTATTGTTATTGTTATTGTTATGTCAACATTTGCTAAACATTTTTAATAAATATTAGGTACATTCATTATTTTTATTTCATTTAGATTTTTTATTATAACATTTCTTAAACAGATAACCAATGTAATAATAGTAAAATTATTCCAAATTGCCAGAGAATATTAATTTTCAACAAAATATTTAGATTTTCAATTGAAAAAATTAATTTTTAACAAAAAATAAAACGAATTTTCAACTAAAGTTATGAATCTTTAACCAAAAAAATGAACTTTTCAGAAAGTAGTTCCACTTTCAACTAAAAATTTTAACCTAAAAAGGATGAATTGTAAACATAAATATAATAATTAATATTTAGAACAACAAAATATTTTAATTAGAAATAAAAAATAACTGCATTCAACCAACAGAAACGAATTTTCAACAAAATGCTTGAATTCTCTACTAAAACAGAGTAATTTTTAATTGCAATTTTCAGTTGCATTTTAAAATAAAGATCAATCAATTATTCTTTTTTATTTCTACATAAACTTTGAATGATGTGGATAAACAAAGTTTTTCTATAACAAACCCATTTAAAAAAAAGTATAAAGTGCCAAACAAAGGAGATAAATAGTTTCAAAAATTCTTTGGTCAGTTTAGAGATATTAGTGTTGAAAATAATACCTACAAATTTTATTAATTTATTGGCAACCGTCTTCAAGGTATAGTGTTCTGTAATCGAACATTTTCATTCTATATAATAAAAAATATATTTAATTACCATTATCGTTGTTAAAATAAATTAAGCGTCAAAATGAAATAATTTTTTAAGGGCCAGATTTATTAGATGGAATGAATTAACTAAGCTCGGTCTTGATTTAATTGCAATTTTCAGTTGCATTTTTAAATAAAGAAATTTTGTTTTACAAAAACATTTTTATTGATTATTAGGAGCTAACTATTCATCAGTTTTTTTTATTTAGATTTTTCAAAGTAACATTCCTTAAACAGATAGCCAATGTAATAATAAAAAAATCATCCCAAATATTTTGAGGGGATATATGTCTAAAAGTATCAGTTATGTAATATTACACCTATTAATTTTTACACTTAACATTCCTTTAGATACAAATAACGCGTTTTGTGAGAAATAAGCATTCATTTTTGTGACAAAAAACTAGTCATTTTATTGAGGCACAGTCTAAAGCACAACATTTTCGTTAAAGTCAAGGATGAAAGAAAAAAACAGGTATAATATGAAAGGTGACTAATATAAAAAAGCGATAAACACAATAAAATTATTATTATTCACTTCACAAAAATTTGATAATATATCACTAAACAACCCATCTAATGAGAAAAAATTACTAAAAAGTAATATAATATGTACAAATAATAGATTCACATTTTTTAAAAATTCAGAAACAACGATCAGTGAGATTTAAAATATGACAAATATACGCTGAATATATATAAATAAAACGGCCATACCACGCTGAAAAACCCAGTTCTCGTCAGATCACTGAAGTTAAGCAGCGTTGGACGCGGTTAGTACTTGGATGGGTGACCATTCAAGAATACTGACATGAGTGCTGTTGGCACATCGTGGGTGTGGTGAGCCCACACTTGTAGTTATTTATAACTACAAGAAAAACCTAGAAACACTACCCGAATCGGGTAGTGACACGCCTACCCTGAAAGGGAAATGGTTTAATGGTATATATATATATAAATAATTGTTACATCGCGAATCCAAAAAAAATGTTATGTTAATTACAAATTGAAATTGCGTCGACCAGAACAATTAATAATTTAGCCTATGAATAATATTTTATCTCGATTAATGTATACATTGACTTGCTATATAATGATAATATAATAAAATCATATACGATACAGATAAAATAATATATATGTTAAATAATATAAAAATGTTTAAAATATTTTGAGGAGATACATGCCTCCAAATTTATCTGTTATGCAATATCTGTCCCTACTTTTTTTTACATGAACTGTTGGCATGGCATTCGGAATTTCACTTAAGATTTCGTTCTAAATAAAAGAAACTACTGAATAGTTATGTACCTAATATTTATTAAAAATGTAAAGCGAATTTTCAAATAACAATAACAATAGCAATTATATCGTCTTTATCACTTTTTAAGATTAATTATCTAGTATATGCCTGTTTTCTTCCATCCTTGACTTTGATCAGGATTCTCTGCTTCAGAACGTGCCTCAACAAAATTACTAGTTTTTTATTACAAAATGGATTTTTTTTTTGCAAAAATAACTTTCTTCATTTAAAAATGCAATTGAACATCGCAATTTAAAATTAATATGTTTTAGTAGAGAATTCAAGCATTTTGTTGAAAATTCGTTTCTGTTGGTTGAATGCAGTTATTTTTGACTTTCAATCAAAACATTTTGTTTTTTAAATATTAATTATTATCTTTTTGTTTACAATTCATCTTTTTTGGTTCATAATTTTAGTTGAAAGTGGAACTACTTTCTGAAAAGTTCATTTTTTTGGTTAAAGATTCATAACTTTAGTGGAAAATTCGTTTTATTTTTTGTTAAAAATTAATTTTTTCAATTGAAAATCTAAATATTTTCTTGAAAATTAATATTCTCTGGTAATTTGGAATAATTTTACTATTATTACATTGGCTATCTGTTTAAGAAATGTTATCTTAAGAAATCTAAATGAAATAAAATAATGAATAGTTATGTACCTAATATTTATTAAAAATGTTTAGCAAATGTTGACATAACAATAACAATAACAATAGTAATTATATCGTCTTTATCACCTTTTAACATTAGTTGTCTAGTATATGATAACTGTTTTTTTTTCATACTTGACTTTTACCAGGATTGTGTGCTTCAGAATGTGCCTCAACAAAAATACTAGTTTTTTATCACAAGAAGAAATTTTTGTATTCCCCAAAACACGTTCTCTGTATCTAAAGACAACTAGAACGGGTTCGGGGCGTTTCAGTTTTGCCCCACCTAGGTGGGTGCATTTGAGAATGCCCACACCTAGTTCGGTGCACTTAAAAGCGCCCTCACCTAGTTCGGGGCATTTAGAAATGCCCACTCCTAGGTGCGTGCGATTTAAACGCCCATCGGGCGTTTTCGGGTTCGGAGCCTAACACACATATATATATATATATATATATATATATGCGTAACAAAAAGCACCAGTCACTTGAAGAAACGCATACAAGTATATATTTTATTATACATAGACAGCGTCTATATATCACCAGTCTCCACTGGTGGTAAGAAGAAAAATTACACTTAAGGCGGGAAATTTCAAACCCAAAGGAATACTCACTTATTCGATAACTTCTATCAAGTGTAAACAATTATTTTACTTGATAATACAAAAATTTTATTATATTATATTCTAGATACTGATATTATAATTCTAACATAGGTACAATATAATATATTATATAATGATATTACTGTTTCTCTCTCTGATATTACTCAAATGAAATGTAATGGAAATTATATTGGGATTTGGGATGTATCACGAAAAATGTACTTTCAATAAAGTTAGCAAATGAAATGATGTTTAACGTTTAATTCAATTTGCTTATTAACATTTTTTTAAAAATTGTTTTAAATCTATTTTTCTTCATTAAACTATTATTTTAATTACATTACTTTTAAGAAACATTATAAATATTTTCTTGCACTCTTCTCGAATTCAGTTTGTTAGAAAAGTTTTAACTTATTATAATGATGATAGATTTATCTGTCGAAAACTTGATATAAAAACTATTTTTCATTTTGTATTTTTACTAAAATAATGTTAGTTTGCGAGAAACTTCAGGTCTTTCAAATATAAAAACCTTTTTCTTCCAAATATATTTTTAGACGAGTAATTTTATAGAAAAAAGTAATATTTTCCCCATTATTTACCTACTATTTGTAATATTTTAATATATTCTAATTTTGTGGAAAAAAGTTTTCAGACAAAAGTTATTCCCTTCAATAAAATGAAACTTTTTTGTAGAACAACATTTTTTTGTTGACATGTAACTTTTGAAGAAAAGCCATTTATATACATATTTTAACTTTGATTTTTACGAAATGCATATGATTTTTGAGGCACATAATTTTCCTTGCGGGGATATTTTTTGGCCACAGAAATACAGCTTCTGGCGCTGGAGTGAACATTTTCACTGAAACTTTGAAGTGGACATTTTAGCCTTAAATTGGACATCACTTTTGCGCGCACTGCGATTTAACTTTATTCATGGTAAATTTCTTCGGCCCAAAATACTGTTTAATTCCCGTGAGCATAGAAAAGTGTGCTTCAAATATTCTTGGAGTAAAGTACGATGATGCAGGGGACATTTTTTCACCAAATTATAAAATTTCGATATTTGAATGTGCGATACATCGATAATTTTAGAAGCACATCTTTTTCCTTTATATGGTGTCTGCTGGCCACCTAAATCTAATACAAAATCGAAATATTTTTGACCTAAGTAGTTGCGCGCACTTTCCACAAATACAGACCTTGGAGCGGACATTTGAATTGTAAAAGCGGTGACACGACTTTGAGATTTTTTTGCTGAGTTATAAATCAAAGCACAATGTCAAATCTATGATATTTCAGTAGACTATTCTCCACTGAACTAGCCTGACTTTTCTCAGAACTTTCAAACATTGCGTGGAAAAGCTGTGAGCATGCAAATCATTCAATTTGTAGCTCGGTGGTCGCTGGATGTCTTCGAGTAATGAACACACACACACATACACTTACATAACACACCAGGCCAGTGCTTCGAATCTGTGCATCTAACTGATGAACTCAGAGGGATCGCTCCGTCCCTAGTCTGGCCGTATCCCCTCTTTGCGGCCTGCTAAGGGAGGCTGCCGAATGGAAGAGCGGATGAGGATCACTTCGCGTGATCAGCAAAGTAGGACGTCATTTACTGTGCGATAAGTATGCCTGGCACCTGAGAGGTATAATCTCAGAACTTTGGTAACAACGAAACCCACCGAGATCCAAAAACACTCGACGAAGGATGGCCGGATTCGGAGTACTGCTTTGAGAATAAACACGGGTCTGGCACAATAGGCTTTATAGCTTGAGCGCCAGGGGTGGGACCTCACGCCCCCCGCCTACATTACAACTAACT
>CAKNYM010023164.1:0-44034 GCA_932195095.1 Andricus curvator | reverse complement strand
ATATATATATATATATATATATATATATATATATATACTAAT
Source organism: Andricus curvator (assembly GCA_932195095.1). Taxonomy (NCBI): domain Eukaryota; kingdom Metazoa; phylum Arthropoda; class Insecta; order Hymenoptera; family Cynipidae; genus Andricus; species Andricus curvator. Next base: position 43,992 of record CAKNYM010023164.1, on the reverse strand, counting down.
AAAGAAAGTAAATATAATATTATAATATTTTTATTGAATTTTTCCCCATTTAAAATAAGCGCGAACTCCACGACGCATGCGCAACAGAATAGGGAGGAGCTCTGAATGGAGGGTCTACGAGGCTCTAACGAGGTTCTCATTACACCCTCTTTTGAACCTCTAGGTATGCAGAAATGGAAATAACTGCAGCTTCGGAGGGGCTAAAGAGGGCTTAAATTATAATGGAATAGAACCTCTTTAGCTCCTCTTAAAGCCTCCATGATCGGAGGGTTTAGAGGTTTAAAAGAGGGTCTATATTTTGACTCGGGTATTGTTTTATTGTATACTGCATTCCATCAAATAAATGCACAGAACTCGGGCACACTTATTATATGAATGATCTAATTCACAACTTTAGTGAGGATTGGGAATTTTTGCAGAAACAAATTTATGGAGTTCTTATATTAAAAAATCTCTTAGGTAGAATCAGGTTTAAATAACCAAGAGATTATTAAAACTTTTCACTATCGCCGGAAAGTATTAAGAAAAATTCTTTAGTACAATATCTTGCAAAAGTCAGGAAATTTCTGTGAGAGGTACTTTGAATGACTGTCAAGGATAATTTAAAAGAAGAATGCAATTTTCTTTTTGTCCGAGCCCCCTCAACGTTTTTTAAATGAAAAAAAAAGGTTTTTTCAGATGAAGTTTTGTCTAGAAATAAATAAAAAGATATTTTGATGTAACACTGAATGCTTCTTCAGTATTTTTTCTTTGCATACAAATATTGAAGTTGTTTAATATAAGTACTAATAGAAATACACCAATCTAAAAATGGTTTTTAAATTTATATGAATATAATTTTCATAAGATTCTTGAGAAAATTAAAAAAGATTTTCGAATATTTGAGGTGTCTCAAAAAATAATCTAGAATATTTTAAAGAAATTTTTTGTATTCTATGGGATTTTACAAAATCTTAGGAAAAATTCGAGTCTCACAAAAAGATGTTAAGGACTTTTAGAAGTTTGAAAGAAATCAAGAAATATTTGATTTTTCGGGAATGTTTCCAAGTTTTTAAATATTTCTAATTTATCTGCAACGTCTGAAATTCCTGAAAATACTTTTAAATGACCCACATTTATATTGAAATTTTGAGAAATCATTCCAAGTGAAAAAAACATTGCCTTATATTCTTCTGAGTTTTCCCAGGAATTCAAAAAATATTTGTTCATTCTTTTGAAACCTTTTGAAATTCTCTTGAAGCTTCTAAAGTTTTTGTATTATATCATCAAAAATCTGAATTTCTAAAAACTTTTTAATGTTTGAAATTCTGTTTGAATCTCTTTCATTCTTCTAAATATTTCTTGAATTTACTCGATTCTTTCTTCATTCTTTTTTTGGTACCAAATTGAAACATTTCACTATAAAATATTCTAAACACTTTTTCGAAATTTTAGGAAATTGTTTGAAATGTCTGAAAATCTTTCTAGTTTTCTCTTAAAGTTTATTTTTCCAAATAAATAATTATTTAAAATTTTCACATGAAACTCGAGCAAAGTCTTTTCTTAAACTTGTCAGACCTTTTAAACCTTCTAATCTTAAAAAAATGATTCAAATTTGTCCTAATTTTGTTTTCAATACCTGCAAAACTAAAACAATTGCTTCAAAATTAAATTAAATTAAAAGGATCTATAAAAAATCTGTCAGATTTTGTTTTGAAAATCTTATTGTTGATACCGGTAATTTTTTCGTGGCCGATACCGACAATTTTTTCCACTGTTAGCGACAGTTTACACAATTCGAAAGTCAAGATATTCTAAGTTTTAGTCCATTATTTCATTTTTCTTAATTCTGTGAAAGTGTGAAAAATTTTTAAAATAATAGTTTAATAGCAAAATGTTAGACACAGATACATTTCTCAATGTTGCAAAATCATTTAGAATTCGTATTTTCTCTTTTATCAATAATGTTAAGAAACATTCAGAAATAAATTTTATCGTGAAATAAAATAATTTTTTTTTTAATTCTGATTTTTAAAAATGATGAGGTATAAAATTCTTAATTTCAATTGATAGCCGAAAAAAGTAAAAATTATATTCATGCATTGTCGCAAATGTAAAAGATGTTTTTTTGTTTCCCACGATTGATATTTTGTTTTTGGACTGGAAAGAAAGTTTTTCGGAAAAGATTTCAAAATATTTATAATTCAAGAATGAAACTACATTTAATATAATATTGTAATTTAAATGTATAATATGGCAATTTTTAATTTTTACTACACTGGAACCTGGAATTAAGAATGCCGGATTCAAGACGTTCCTTGGAAACTAATAATTTTTTATTGAAAGTTGCATAAATCCACGAAAAAAAAACGCTAAAATAAAATAATATTCATGCTATATCGTGAAAAGGTAGGAAGATCTTGAACTAATTATATACTTGATGAATGTAAAGACAATATCTTTTGTTTAAGACATTATTAAATTATTATTTATTTTACCATAATTCATCATTCACTTCTCAATTTCCGTTGGAAATGTTGGGAAAATTCTACTTTTTTAATTCTATTAAACTGTATCAGTTAATATTAAGATGTTTCTTTCAGAAGTTATACCTCAATGTATAAAACAGTCTCCGGATGGAAAGGTCAGTAAAATCAAAACAAAAACTTTTTTTCTTTGAAAAATGGCAACGTACAAGTAAGAAAAGACTAGATTTTCCATGTTTACGAAATTCGGTTGAGAAAATGAAAAATGTGAGAATGTCCAAAACAACAGCAATGTTTATCATTATGTACTTTAAGATACATAATGATTGTTGAAATCATAAATTTTTTTGGATTTTGATGTTGGCTATCAATCAAAGGTCGAAACTGAAGAAAGAGATGCACGTTATACCTCAATTGTCCAAACGGTTATTATTTTCCTGAACAAATTACTTAATTATATTATTGATAGTTCCTTTTTTTACGGAATTAATGAGTCAGTTCATTTGTGTATTCATAGTACAAGGAAAGAAATTGTTTAAGCAAATAATAATTGTCTGAGCAATTGGGGTGACAACTTCTTTTACAATAAGCAACATGATGTAAAGGGATTATAGATCTATGATTTTCTATATCTATAATATTTATACATCTATAATTTGCTGATCCTCAAGAGTAAAGAAAAATGTTAGAATGCATTTTTGGACCACCCTAGTGTTCAAGAGCGTGCTAGAATTTGTCTAAATTGTAATATGAAATAATATAGATATGTTTTTCTATTTTTAAAATCGCTTTGTAGTACTGAATTCAACGATTTTATTGTATAATAAGTTTTATCAAAAAGATCGACAAAACTCGGACAACGCTATTATGCAAATTATCAAGCTTACAACTTTGGTCGAGATAAGGAATTTTTTTTAAAACGAGTTCATAAAAGTTTTATGTTTGGAATCCTCATTTAAAGAATAATGCAAAAATAAAGAAAAGGTTTTTGAAGATTTTTAATAAAGCCAGACAAGATTAAAGTAGCTGTGAATTCGATATCGAGTGTTTCCACTTTGTTTCTATTTATAATTATATGGTGCTCATTTCACAAGCACTTCGCTTCCCCTTAGCAAATGTATTTGCTTCCTCATAGAGGAAGCATTAGCTGTTTTTTTAAATAGTAGACAAACCAAAGTCTTCATTTTGATCAATTTAAAAATAGAAATTTACAAAAAATACAAAGATTGCAAAATAATACAAAAAATTTTTTAAATACAAAGACAAATCAGACAAATTAAATTTTGTATTCGAAATGATAATTTTCCGAGCTGGAAAAGGAAGGGAAAAGTTCTGTCGCACCCCATCCCTTTGCCAGCTTTGTGATTTTTTTTTAAATTGTCAGAATTATTCTATTTGAAAATTTATGATCAAAAAATCTTTCCTATTCATGCGTCAACTTTGGATTATATCGATGAAAAAAGTTTTTCTGTTTGAAATAGATGATTCAAATATTATAAATGAGCATAACTTCCTTAATCTTCAATAAAGTGTATTAATATTATAGATCAATCGATTTGCCTTGAATCAAGGAATCTTTTCCGTTTTTGCATCAATTTTGAATTATGTTAGTGAAAAAAGTTTTACTATAAAAAACCGTTTTTTCAAATACTAAATTTTCAATTTTAGTTATCAAATATTTAGGGCTAGTTTTAGTGTCCTATCAGTATTAGAATCGACTTATATCGTTGATTGCAATTTACTCAACAGCAAAAAAGTAAACGCAAATTAAACGAATCTCTCAATGAAAATAAATATCATTGAGGTAAGTTTAAAATGCAACACTACCATTACTAAAATTTAATATAATTTTTGGTAAATTTAAGACTTTGATTTGAAATTGTTTCATTCTGTTTATATAAGATTCTATGTCAAAAATGATACAAAACTAAGATTCTGCTCTTAAGATATTAATGGTCAGGGAAAATCGAAAATTTACCAGGGAAATATTAGGGAAAACACAAGGAATTTTAAAAATGAAGTTTTGCGGCCACCCTGTTTTGAAAACGTGAAATTTTGTTGGAGTTCTGAGTAGATCAGGCTTAGTTCTGTAGTTTCTGCTGCTTTTCACAAGGAAATCAAGTTTCGCAATGCAAACCTGAATTCCATCAAATCGGAAATGTTCAAAACTCTCTGAAATTTCATTTAACATGGCGAAAAGTAATTTTATTGTGGAATAGTTAACGAAAATTGTGTTTCAACAACTACTCATATATAATTATTTTTTCATTAGTTTCATAGACTTCTGTATCATATTGGCGGCTGGATATCTCGACACCTGTTGAACCGAAAAATTGAAGAAAAAAAAACGTAAATCATTTCTCAGGACATTCATGGAATTCACGTAATTAACTGAATTCTCGAAATTTATGAAATTCAAGGTATTCATGGAATTCACGCAATATCAGGATTTCACAAAATTCACGGAATTTAAGGAATTCATGGAATGCAGGAAATTCATTGAATTAACAGATTACATGGAATTCACGGAATTCATGGAATGAACAGAACTCATGGAATTCACGAAATTCATGGAATTCAAGGAATTCATGGGATTCAAGGAATTCATCAAATTCACAGAACTCACGGAATTCAAGGATTTCACGGAATTAACGGAATTCACAAAATTGGCGGAATTCATAGAAATCACGGAATTGATGGAATTCACGGAATTAATTGAATTCACGGAATTGAAGGAATTGATGGAATTCAAGGAATTGATGGAATTCAAGGAATTGATGGAATTTAAGGAATTCACGGAATTTACGGAATTCGCGAAATCTAAAGAATTCACGAAATTCGAGGAATTCATGGAATTCAAGGAATTAATGGAATTCATGGAATTCAAGGAATTAATGGAATTCACAAAATTCACAGAATTCGCGAAATTCAAGGATTTCACGGAATTCACGGAATTTATGGAATTCATGAAATTTATAGTATTCAAAGAATTCAAACATTTCACGGAATTAAAGGAAATCACGGAATTGGCAGAATTCATAGAATTCAAGGAATTCATAGAATTCACGGAATTCACGAAATTCATGGAATTCAAGGAATTGATGGAATTCGTGTATTTCACTTAATTTATGGAACTCACAGAATTCATGGAATTCATGAAATTCACGAAATTTATGGAAGTCACGGAATTGATGGAATTCAAGGAATTCCCGGAATTCACGCAATCTAAGGAATTCACGAAATTCAAGGATTTCAAGGAATTGAAGGAAATCACGGAATTCATGGAATTTACGGAATTCGCGAAATCTAAAGAATTCACGAAATTCGAGGAATTCATGGAATTCAAGGAATTCATGGAATTCACAAAATTCACAGAATTCGTGAAATTCAAGGATTTCACGGAATTCACGGAATTTATGGAATTCATGAAATTCATAGTATTCAAAGAATTCAAACATTTCACGAAATTAAAGGAAATCACGGAATTGGCAGAATTCATAGAATTCAAGGAATTAATAGAATTCACGGAATTCACGAAATTCATGGAATTCAAGGAATTGATGGAATTCGTGGATTTCACTTAATTTATGGAACTCACAGAATTCATGGAATTCACGGAATTCATGAAATTCACGAAATTTATGGAAGTCACGGAATTGATGGAATTCAAGGAATTCCCGGAATTAACGGAATTCACGCAATCTAAGGAATTCACGAAATTCAAGGATTTCAAGGAATTGAAGGAAATCACGGAATTCATGGAATTTACGGAATTCGCGAAATCTAAAGAATTCCCGAAATTCGAGGAATTCATGGAATTCAAGAGATTCATGGAATTCACATAATTCACAGAACTCACGGAATTCAAGGATTTCACGGAATTCATGAAATTCATAGTATTCAAGGAATTCAAAGATTTCATGGAATTAAAGGAAATAACGAAATTGGCGGAATTCATAGAATTCAAGTAATTCACAGAATTCACGGAATTCATAGAATTCACGGAATTAATGGAATTCACGGAATTGATGGAATTCAAGGAATTGATGGAATTCAAGGAATTGATGGAATTTGAGGAATTCACGGAATTTACGAAATTCGAGGAATTCATAGAATTCAAGGAATTCATGGAATTCACAAAATTCACAGAATTCGTGAAATTCAAGGATTTCACGGAATTCACGGAATTTATGGAATTCATGAAATTGATGGAATTCGTGGAATTCATGGAATTCACGGAATTCATGGAATTCATGAAATTCACTGAAATCGTGGAATTCATGAAATTCACTGAATTCATGGAATTCGTGAAATTCACTGAATAATTGGAATTAACGACATGATTGAAATTCACGGAATTCACGGGATTCATGGTATTCACGGAATTTATGGGATTCACGGAATTCACGGAATTGATCGAATTCGGGGAAATCACGGAATTCAATGTGTTCAAGAAGTTCGTGCCATCCAAATAATTCACGGAATTCAAGGAATTCATTGAATTTATGAAATTCACTGAATTAACGAAATAAATGGAAATCGCGGAATTCATGAAATTCACTGAATTTACGGAATTCCCGGTATTCACGTTCCATGAATTCCGTGAATTCCGTGAATTCCATGAATTCCATTAATTATGTTGAGTTCCATAAATTTAGTGAATTCCGCGAATTCTATGAATTCCGCGAATTCTATGAATTCCGTGAATTCCATAAATTTCGTGAATTCCATGAATTTGGTGAATTCCATGAATTCTGTGAGTTCCATAAATTTAGTGAATTCCGCGAATTCCATAACTTTGGTGAGTTCCGTGTATACCATTAAGCCTTTTCGGGGTAGGCGTGACACTACCCGATTCGGTAGTGTTTCTAGGTTGATAACTTGTAGTAAATAACTACAAGTGTGGGCTCACCACACCCACGATGTGCCAACAGCACTCAGTTTTCTCGAATGGTCACCCATCCAAGTGCTAACCGCGCCCAACGCTGCTTAACTTCAGTGATCTGACGAGAACTGGTTTTTTCAGCGTGGTATTAATTAATTAATTAATTAACTAATTGATTAATTAATTAATTCCGCGAAATCCATGAATTTTATCAATTTCATGAATTCTTTTAGTTTATGAATTCCGTGAATTCCTTGTGCACAATTTTCGATTTATAAACGCTACAATACATGTAATGGAATTCTCGACGGTGCTTCACGATTTACAGCACTTACAATACATGTATTGCAATTTCGTCATTCCAATACCGTGTTTGCAATTCTACCTTACGCTTGTATTGTAGAAGTGTTGGAGAATTCCAAACATTTTCAACAATATGGGAATCAGGAAAAAGTCATGGATTTTTAAAAATATCTTGCAAAAGTCAGGAAAGTTCTGCGAGAGGTGCTTTGAACAATTGTCAAGGATAATTTAATAGAAGAATACAATTTTCTTTTTGTCCGACTCCCCCCCCCCCCCTCCTCAGAAAACATAATGGGCGTTTTTTAAATAAAAAAAAGGTTTTTTAGGATAAAGTTTTGTCTAAAAATAAATAAAAATATATTTTGATGTAACACTGAATGCTTCTTCAATATTTTATCTTTGCATACAAGTATTGAAGTTGTTTAATGTAAGTACTAATAGAAATACACCAATTTAAAACTGGTTTTCAAATTTATATGAATACAATTTCTATAAGATTCGTGAAAAAATATTTTTGAATATTTCAGATGTGTCAAAAAATAATCTGGAATATTTTGAAGAATGTATCCAATTTTTTAAATCCTTTCAAATCTTTTCAAATCTTTTGGAATAATCCATTGAAATTAAATTCACAAAATAATGATTTTAATTTTTCCTAGAAACCTAAAACAAGTGTTTTCATTTTCGTGAAACCTTTAAAAACTCTTAAAAAATCTTTATAAAAGTTTTAATTACTTTTTGAATCCTTTCGAAACTTCTGAATATCTCTCAAACTTGCCCAATTTTTTCTGAAATTATGTGATATAGCAAAATTTCAAAATTTTGTTTTAAAATCTTTTACACCCTTTCTAAAAATTTTAGGAAATAATTATAAATCTTCTGTAATCTTTTTCGATTTTCTCTGAGAATTCGTTACAAAGCAATCATTTAAAATTTGCTTATGAAATAAAAACTTCGCCATTTAAAATTTTTCCAAAAATATTGAAAAAAATTCAATCTTCTGAAATCTTCCATAATTATTATAAAGCTTCTAAGTTTTTTTCGATTTCTTCCGAAATCTTCCGAAGTTCACAAATTATAGTGTGATAGCAAAATTTTGAGAACCGAATTATTTCCCATTAATAAACAAGCATTTGAAACTTAAATTTTCTCTTCTATCAATAATGTTTAGAAACATTTAGAAATAAATTTTATGATGGAGCAAAATTATTTATTTCGAAATTTTGATATACAAAGTTGATGGTTGAGAAACTTCATAAATTAAAAATGTTACGTCATCGCGTCAAAATACTTTCCCCCTCCTCCTGCTCAAATAACAGACCGTAACGAAACACGAACCCCCTTCCCCCTTTTAAATGTTTTGTAATATGTAGTTGGTCAGATTAAATGTTTTTGAAATAAGTCAAATATATAGTTATGAAGTTCTCGAAAATAAAATATTATTCTTTATAAAATACGTTTTGTAAAATTCGGCATTACAGGGAATTCCTTCAAAAAGAAGTTTGTAAAGTTTTTATTTTCTGAAACCTCGTCTGCAGAATCAAACAAGTGTAACGATGAGACTACAAAACATTATTACTCGAGATAGAAATTTTTGTTGAAAATTAGGTTGATGAAGTTTTCATGTTTTGAAACCTTGTATGTAGGACAATTAAAAAAAAGTTATTGAAGCCCTCTAATAAGGCCGGGCGTGATCAAGGAACATTTTATAGTACGCACACATTTTGCAAAGATATATAGTCATATTGCACACTAAGTTTGATTGAAACAATATAAAAAACTCGGATCTAGCCATTGTAGAAATTATCAAACCCACAACTATATTAGAGATTGGGAATTTCATGATAAACAAGTTCATAAGGTTTTTATGATATCGAATCTCGAATGTGGAATGATGTGAATATGAAGAAAAGGTTACTGAACATTTTGAATAAAGCCAGACGAGATTGAGAAACGTTTTTTAGGACGCATGCATTTTTTAAAGGTACACGGAGAAAAATGGATGTTTAAATTTAGATGATCAAAGGGTAAGATTGTACAGCCAAACACGCAAATGTTGATTCCGAAGCTTTTTTTTGAGATGTTAGACGTTTATACATTTTTATGTTAAACTGAAACACATTCAGATGTTAAAATCATCCGAGCGCATTGGGATTTCACGACTATATTTCATGGCAATATTTTCGACATTACAATTATGGAATATTACAATTTTGGGAAATCTCCAAATGATCAAAATTAGCCATCCTTGAATAAAATCAGATAACGACTTTTTCTGTCTGCACGACGGAACAAGGTTCTTAAGTTTGTGATTATATTGACTCGAACAAATTTGACAAAATGTTTGTAAATTTAACATGAAATTTAAGTTCAGGTAACCAAAAGTAGATACAATTTCAAATCCTGATTACACATCGTTCGTTCTCACATCAGCTTACTCAACCCGTTTTTATTTTTTATTGTGAAGATTTTTAATACGTTATTGTGATATTTGTGGTAACAAAATAAAGTTATGTCGCACTTTCGGATGCGCAGTAGACTACTTTGTGGTACATGACTGTGCAGTACATTGTATGACACTTAAGGCTGCACAGTAAAGGTACGTCGCACTCACAGCTGAGAAGTAGACTTATTTATAGTTTATTGGTACACAGTTTAATATTGTGCAATTAAGTATTCCATAGAAGTCGACTGCGCAACTGGAAGTGCAACACATTTCTGGTGCACAACCACAAATGACACATGAGATCCCTACGCATCCGGAATTGCATTGCGACATAACTCGAGTGCACAACTAAATATACAACATGCTTCTAGTTCGCAGCCGGAAGATTCACATACCTCAGGTGCGCAACCTCGAATGCCACATAAGTTTACTGCGCATTCGGAAGTGCGACATGAATCTAGTGCGCAACCATAGATTCCAAGTTTACTGTGCATCTGTAAGTGCGACATGAATCTAGTGCGCGACTATGAATTACAAGTCTATTGCGCATCTGGTAATGCGAAACCACATGCAATTACCTCCTCATACAGACTGGGTGTTTGGAATGCTAGAGGGTTAAATGATCTTAAGGTAAGAGAATGACGAGAAACTATGCACGTAAGGAAGCTAGATATTTTATGTGTACCTGAAACAAAGAAAAAAGTATGCGAAAGTAGAAAGATATAAAATGGAGTGTTGAAAGGTGGACTTGAAAAATGGTCAGGAGTAAATAGTGAATCACATGGTAATCAAGGAGTCGGTTTGATTATGAATGAAAGAGCAAAGCAGCATCTCAGAGATCAAGGATATGTATCTCCCAGATGGCCCCAGTTGATAGTGATCCAAGAGGAGTAAAAGACGCCTTCTGGTAATTTCGGGGATCCAAGAAAAAATGATAATGGAGACAGATTATGCTATTATTATGCTATTATGTTATCTCGTGCTTATAAAAGGGGTTATTTATCACAAATACTTGGTTTAGGCATAAAATGATCCACATATACACCTGGTGTAGAGGAAATGACCACAGTATAATTGACTTCGTTGTTGCGAATGGAAGACTAAGAGAGATAGTAAAAGATACGAGGGTCATGAGGAATTCTGAATGCAATACTGATCTTTAACTCCTAGTCTCAAAAATAAACTTAGGTCAGGGATGGAGAAGAAAGAGAACCAAAAAAACGGAACAAACACGGATCAAAATCGAAAATTTACAAAAACCGGAAGTACGAATAGTCGTTCAGAATAAGATAAACGAACGCATAGATAAGGCAACGTGGGAGGAGCTATTAGACAATAAAAATATAGAGGGCGCATGAAAAACTGCTTTAAAGAATCATTAGGAGATGAAGACTCAATTAAGAAAGTCTGTGTCACTGAGGTTAGCGATATAATTCAGAACTTAAAAAACGGCAAGGCTGCTGGCATAGACAGTATTAACGCTGAAATGATTGAATACGGTGGCGAGTACATACCTCACAGCTTGTGTGAATTGATAAATTTATGTATCGAGATGGGAGAAGTCCCAGATAATTGGGAAAAAGCGTTTATCGTACCAATATACAAAAAAAAGAGAGATAAATCCAACTGTAATAATTATAGAGGTATCAGCTTATGAAGTACAGTAAGCAAAATATACTCAAAAATACTGATTCGTAGGCTAATGAAAATAACAGAAGAAAATATATGGGAAGTTCAAAGTGGATTACTGCCAGGAAAATCATGTACGTATCAAATATTAAGCTTAAGACAGATCACAGAAAAAATTTTAAGAGTAGGAAAAAAAGTTTTCTGTGCATTTGTTGCTCTATAACAAGCATTTGACAAGGTGAATAAAAGTAAACTTTGGGAAGTCTACAAAAAGTACGGAGTCAATAGATAGCTCCTACAAGCAATAAAAACAATATATACTGGTACCAAAGCGAGTGTAAGGGGTAACGGAAAACTGAGTAAATGTTCCGATAGTATGCAAGGCGTTATACAAGGATGCGTTATGTCCTTATGGCTATTTATAATATTCAAGGATAAGTGTCTAAGAATGGCCCTCTATGAGGATGAAGGTATGGATCTTGAAACAGTAAGTGCACGTGGGTTGAACAAACTGAATACAAGCATTAAGATAGATGGGGAATTGAATTGGTTCAGACCCATTCGACCGATTTCATTCGCCCGACTCCAATCGCCCGATCGGACATTTACCCGTCATGGACTTTTGCCCGATTCCTATTGCCCGACGACTCGCGCCCGATTCCGTGCGCCCGTTAATACATTTCGCCCGATTATATAAAAAAATCAAATTTAAAAAAAAGAACCTATCAAATTTAATAAAAGAACCTACTTTCTGTCAATGCCCAACATCATACCATGATATAAAAACAAAATAGTCCTGTAAACGAACTCGTTCGGTGGTTGATAAAAAATTTTCGTAGTACAAAATTCTAGTGAAAATGGATTTAGATGTGGCTTGTCCTCGAATTGTCGGCAAAAAATTAATTTTTAAAGGTTTCGTGTATGTGTGATCAAAACCTGGACGTGACGGCAAATATAATTGGGCGTGTCGAAAATTACGTCGCGGTGAATGCTCTGCTCGCGTCCTAACTCTTCAACGTGGAGATGAGTTAAGTGTTGTCAAAGAATCACCGCACACTCGCCCTGCCGATCCGGAAGAAGCTAAGGCCGAGGTCGTACAGACCTCTCTGAAAAGAAAGGCAGAAGAATATCCCGAGATGATAATCGATAACCGATAACCGATGATAATTACGTCAGAGGTCGTCCACGCCGAGGTCGTGCAAAAGCTGTTCCACCAAGATACCCCATAAAACTCTGGAATCAGTACGAGGCCACGCTTCAAGGCTTGTACAGAACAAATAATATCAGCGAAGGGTGGCACAACCGATTTAGATTGGTCATCGGCAAAAAACATCCCGATTTATATTCGTGCCTCCTGGAGTTACAATAGGAACATCGCGATACTGAAGCGTGTATCGTAGAAATGAATCTGGGAAAATCTGTGAAAGCAGCGCCAAACAAAAAATGGATTGCCGTTCAGAAACAAATGGGAAGGGTCGCTGCGGAATATGAGACTTTCAAGAATGAAGGACGTATTATAGAATACTTAGAGACTGTGGCATACAATATACAACTTTCATAGTCTTACATTTTTGCCTTTTTACTTTAACCCGGGCAAAAAGTACCATCGGGCGCATGGAATCGGGCGCGGGACGTCGGGCAATAGGAATCGGGTTTTTTTTTCGGGCGAACATCAGTCGGCTAAACGTCCAGTCGGGCGCGTGAACTCGGGCGATTGACCTACAATCGGGGAATTAGATAGGCGCATAAACAAGGGCAAGAAGGTTATCGGTAGAGCAGGGTCCATTATCAGAAGTAAAAACATATCAAAGAAAGCTAAAATGGCAATACATAATTTTATATTTGTACCAACTGTGCTATATGGTAGCGAGAGATGGACCTTTCAAGAAAAGTATAAGAGTAAAATTAACGCGATCGACATGAAATTCCTGCCCGTAATATGTGGGAAAACACTGATGGATAATGCAAGTAACGAGATTATCCTCAAAGAATGTGGTGCAGAAGAGACACTAGTTGACATATGGGAAAGAAATCGGTTAAGATGGTTCGGGTATGTTGAGATAATGAAAGATGAACGACTAGCGGAAGAAGTTTATTCACGTAAAGTAAATGACAGTGCGTCTAGAGGCAGACCGCGGAAAGAATGGTTAGAATGTGTGAATAAGACACCAATTCGAAGAGACATGAGAAGTATAGAAAAGCGAGAGCTTGCATGAAAAAATGCACGCACGTGAAGGAAGCTAGAGAATTATGCCAGGAGAGAAAAGTGTGGCGACAAACAGTTTATAAAAAGAGTGTCAATAGAGTGAATGATGCTTGATCTAAAAGACCTTGGATACTAATGGGTCCGAGTGGGAAACCGCACATAACATCCTTGTGAGGCTCTCTAATTGTTGTGAGCGCTAGAGCGATTGATCAGCAACCTGGTTTGGAGCAGTGGTGAGGAACGAATGTGTTATTCAAATAAATGATACGAGAATGCTGGATCAATCTAAAAAATCTATACCTTCTTGTTCGTATTACTCCCATCCTCACCGAGTGAGTCACGCCTACCCCGAAAGGGAAGTGGATTAATGGTATAATAATGGACAGAATTGCACCGCTCTGGCATTTTCCACGTCGGGTCCACTAGCTACTCATTCCGTGAAACATCGGGTCTGGTTATCACGCACAGATCCGATCCAAAGATTTTCTGGCGGGTCAACTAGAGACCCGATCCAAATCATAATCAATCATACCGGATCGGGTATTTAAGAGACTCGGGCCGAAATGCACTTTTAAACTTCATAAAGTTGTTATGTTTCAAAACCTCGTATGTGGAATAATGTAAATATAAAAAGGAGATAACTGAATGTTTTCATTAACGCCAGCCGAAATTGAGAAACATTTTTTCATACGCATATATTTGTTAAAGATACATAAATTTATTGTATACTAAGTTTCATCAATATCTTGAGCATCATTCGAAAACAGCAATAATATAAAAACTATCCAATTCAGAACTATGCTTGAGCTCGGTTCCTGCTTTGAATCCGCGTCAGCGTGGCTTTCCAGGCCCGGGTTTACTGACGCCGGGCGGGATTGAGACTTATTTACAGTAATCTTAAATTTTTCAAATGTATATATTTTTATTTTCTACTAAATTTGAAGGTGAATACTGAAACTTTTTAATGATACGGACAGGATTGAGAAATATTCTTTAGTTTATTCATTTCCCACTGAAATACATCTGGATGATGCACAGAATTCAGACGGAGTAGTTTTAAAAATTATCAATCTCACGAATTTGGTCAAGGTTTAGAATTTCTTAGGTAGATATTTTTTCAAAAGTTACTGAAACCACTACAAATTTTGAAGGCACTACTAGTGCAGTATCCACAATTATCTACGAATCCTAGAAAAAAAGATGTGGGACGAAAATTAAACGACTCAAGTTTCTTGAAAATTTGCAATGAAGAAAATCATTCTCTGGAATCATGCTCAGCATTCAAAAGAGCAAACATTAAACAACGCTGGAAAATTACAGATAAAGCAAAAGTTTGTTTTTGTCATCTTTTAACACATCAAGACAAATGTCAGAAGCGAAAAGTATGTGTAATTGAAAACTGTCCAAGATTCATCATACAATGCATCACAAGCAGAATACATTTCAGCCAGAAAATGAAACATTAACGTGCACACAACGATCAATGGATTTCGCGATCCTCAATATGATATTTGTTTAACTGCGTGGTCCATTAGGAATTGTATCCACTATTATCTCATTAGATTATGGGCGTACACCTACTCCCGTACATGAAAGTCTTGCGAAACGTATCGGATTAGAAGGCCCAAATTCTCCGGTATGCTGCGAATGGAAAGGAAGAATGTATCGCTTCGAAAAATATTTCAAAATTGTGATTACTGATATTGCAAGAGCGAATAGAAATAAATTCTTCAACGTTAACAAAGAGAGAACTGTAAAGAATCTTGATTCACCAACACAAAATTAGGACATAGGTGAAGTGAAGAAAGATGATCCTTACATCACTGAAGTCGATTTATCGAGAATCATTTCCCCGTGATCAATCCAAATGAACCCGGAAAAGACAGAATAGTTTTTTATGCTGCAGCAAAAGTGGGTAGAGTGTCTTCAAATGATAACCTCCTTACGGGACCTAACTGGCTAGTGTCATTGCTTGGCGTTATCTCAAAATTTCGTCAACACGGAATAGCCTTCACAGCTGATGTTCAAGGGATGTTCAATCGTGTTCAAATTGCTGAAGAGGATACCTAGGATCAATGTTTTCCGTGGCGAAACATGAAAACACACGAGATATCTAAAATATATAGAATAAAAGCAATGTTATTTGGAACAGGTTCAATTTCAGCTCAATTTGTAAAGAATCACAATGTAAAGCAATATGAAAAGAAGTTCTAAGGAATACCGAAAGCCATCATCTCTAATCACTATATTAATGGCTATATACATGGAGCTATAAAAATGAGTAGTGACGTAATTTCCTTGCGCAGCGAAGGAGGGTTTGAATTACGAAATTTCCTGAGTAATTCTACGAAAGTTCTGAAAACTATACCTGAACATCTTGTATCGCGAGGCATGCTTATTGACGTCAAAGAGAAAGCAAATGAACAACGATTTTTTGGAATTCTGTGGAATGCAAATGAAGATGATCTGTTTTTCAGAATGCAATTATAAAAATGGACTGTTTCAGTAAGCACGGCGTGACGTAGAGTTAAAGAAATTGCTCGATTTGTGCGTGCCTCTCTATTTTTGTAAGGGTAGAGAGAGACCGTGGTTGACAAAAATAGAAAGAGAAATTCATAGCGGATTGGTGATTCGATGTTTCTAACGAAGAGTGTAACGTGTTCCTATCGCCTCACACATTATACTTTGTTGTTTCATTCAAAAGCACGGAAATCACCAAAAGACAAAGGAAAACTGAAAATAGGAATAGCGTACATTTTTATTTTTTTCGTTGAATATTACAATCGCCCGACCTGGCGAAACGTTCAAGCGCGTTAACGAGTCCCCGCGCGCAACACGTACTTTAGCGAGTCAAACGCAAGGCCACGCGTCGTATCTCCAAAATATTAATTCGGATAAGGTCACAATTAGACCAATGATCGAAATTATGGTCCCAACTCCACCCAAAAACACGGGCGCTATCCCTAAAATAATATGAAAATATGGCAACCCCAATGAATAAAAATAGGTTAGACAAAGAAAGATTGACTCGAACAACATATACTGAACCAACTTGAACACAAAATAACCAACACGCACTCCATGACCTTACTCAAAACCCTAACAAAACTTTTGAAATAGAAATCAATACCTTCTATTGGAATAACGAAGAGTTACATGCAATAGGCGCGTCAGGCTCAATAAAAAATCGCAGAAAAACCAACAACAAAACTTTTGATTGCGATTCCTTCTCGGAAAACAATGCACAGTTCATTTTAGAAACAGATGAACCTTTGGAAAGCGTAGAGTTCAGTGAATTTATGAACCAACAAAGGGAAAGATTTTTTAGAGAAAGGGAAGAAAGGGCAAATAATTTAAAACTTAGATTAAAGCCGTCAGCTCATAGTTCTTTTGAAAATGAAAGAGAGAAATTAAAGCGCGTCTCTTAATAGACATTCAGTACAATTAAATTTAAAAGATAATTTACAAGAACCCCGTCAACTTTGCCACAACAATATCGAAAGCCGTAGTAGAACAAGAATCAATAATTTGAAATTACAAAACTCAGATGACAGTGAACCATTACAGGACAGAAAAAATTCAAACTGAAACAGACGACGTAGACTCTCGACAACGAGTAATAGGCCAAACAGACATTCTAGAATCCACACAAATAATACAGATACGGATAACGAATCTGAAAATAATACAGATGATCAAACAATTCTCGCAACATTTTTCCCTTTTGGCATGATATAAACGCCATTTCAAATTATGAGTAACTGGCTGATTAAATTCAGGAATAACAAAAAGGACAGTCCCGCGCATTTCTTGGACGAATTAAAAAGATTCAAAAGGAGATACAAAATAAACGACCACGATATTTTAGAAAATCTAGACGCACTACTAATCGAAGACGCAAAACATTGGTGCGAAATAGATAAATCTTGTAGAAGATCATTATTAGACTTGTACGAAGACTTTAAAAATGCTTACATTGACAAACGATTTTCTGAAGAAATGAAACAAAAAATAAAATTCTGTAACCAAAAACGGACACGAGACATCTACTCGTATTTAACAGAAATCAAAAAACTTTTTACTAAACTTCATTCGAGAAAACGTCGCAAATGGGAATTACGTCGAACCTATGAAAATCTTAGAATTGAATATAGAATGTACATTAAACGTAACGACTTTGAAACTCTTGAGAAATTAGAAGACTTAGGAAAAGAATGGGAAATAAAATCGTGTAGCACGTCCGGATGCGCAGTAGACTACTTTCGGGATTATGACTGTGCAGTGCAATTGTATGACATTAAGGGCTGCGCAGTGAAGGCACGTCGCACTTACAGCTAAGAAGTAGACTCATTTATAGTTTATAAGAAGTGATGTTGCAGTTTTGCACCCTCACAAAAATTAGATTTAAAGTTCAAATGTTAACGTAGAAACAACATATTTGACGCTTCGAGTAGATTTGTCCCTTTTGTTTTATTTTTTTTTTCATTATTGTGAAGATTTTTGCGGTATTGAGTTGGAAACCTCAAGAATTCGTCCATCTCGTTGAGTCATCGATTAGGGTCAGCTGTCACCTCCTTTTTAGCGAGGCTTCTACTGTCCAGAGACCTTCACTTTCTTCAGGTTGCTCTTAGTTTCGTCAAATTTCTACTACCCAAAGTTCAAGATCCTAGGCAAGTTCCGGGTGCGGGCGTACTCAAGAGAATTACACTGAAGTTCGCTACATGGACAAGTAATTTTCTTTTAAATTTATCGTAAGGTTTATCCTTTATCAAAAGTAAGCATAATCCCAGGGCGAGATGACTACAAAGTCCGTCAGTAGACAGGCATCTCCGCCAAAATTGTCGTACCGGAGATACCTTACTAATTCCTGTGTGTTTCTCAAAATCTTTGCAGGGTTGTATGGAAAACCACCCTATATCTGCCGGCCGCAAAGTTCCATCCACCAATCCTCGCCGAGGAGTTCAACCGTCTCTTAGAGGCTTCGAATCCTGTGGTACGGATTCCTAACTCTAAGAATTCGTGCCTAAGGAAATAGCCAGTCAGCGGACAAGGTTTCGCGCGCCTTTTTCTCTCTCTCTCATCCCCTACTCTGACGTTCGTCGATCCCCCGTGTGTACGAGAACTGTTCGTTCGTGCAGTCAGCAGTGCGTCTCATGATCCAGAAAGCTATGGTCCCGCCACTTGGGGGTACGAAATACGTTCAAGCCGCGTCTCGTACAGCGACAGCCATATTGGTTACCATGACAACGTAGAGACTCTTTCCTAAGTACTATTGAAATTATTTCGCGTCATGATGTAGCACAGCGTTTCTCAAACTTAGATACTTAAATGTAGATAATAAGAATGTCGTTAATACCTCTTTTAATTCTTGAAGATACATAGTTTTACATTTAACAGAAATGGTGAATTTGAAACTATTTATCCCTAAAGGACACTTGGGGCCACTGAGACCCCATGGGCTTTTCGATTTTTTCCGATTGTCTCCTTTCTTTTTCAAGTATTTTCATCGGATAATTGAATTATCATTGAGGTTTTGGAGATATTTTTTTCTATTTTATATTGTTTCAACATCACTCATGATTTTTTCCAGCCAAAAATATCTGGAGGTGTATTTGGAGGTGTGTCCTTTAAGTGTTAATCTATCATTATAATGAAGAAATATATCGAACTGCAAATACGTATAGTTAAAATGCATGAATTAAAAGAAAGTACTTTACTTTTATTAAGAATAATTACATTATTTAAATTTCGCGGGGAGAGGTATCGCTTGAAACGGGAAAGGGTGCTAAATATAAATGATAAAAAAAAATCAAAGTAATAGAAAACATATTATTCGAATCAAACAGTGCCTTATTCAGGATTGCTACAATATCCCAATTCCTGAATTCTTCTAGGTATCAAAGCAACCATACACCTAGAATAATAATAATGTTATGCAAAATAAGTTATATTTCTAAATATATTTAAAATACTTTTTAGTTGTGTTTTCAAGTCAAAAAGATAAATTATCAACCAAAGAAATGAATTTTCAACTGAAATAATGAATCTTCAACCAAAAATAGTTGAATTTTCAACCCAAAAGATTGATTTTCTACCAAAAAAGACTCATTTTCTCCACAAAATAATTCAATTTTTAACTAAAAGAGATGAATTTACAAACGAAAAGTGAATTTTCAGCCAAATTAATTAATTTTCAACTGAAGATATAAATTTTCAAGGTCAAATGGAATAGTTATATCTTCAGTTGAAAAAATAATTTTCAACTGAAAAGAAACGAATTTTCAACCAAAGAAATTATTTTTTAATGAAAATGATGAATTTTGAACCAAAAATATGAAATTTTTGACCAAATTGTGGGTTTTTCTATCCAAAAGATGAATTTTCTATCAAACAAAAAAACTAATTTTCAACTACTCTTTTTTCAATGAGAAAAATGAATTCTTAACAAAAAATATAACAGTTAAATTTTTTACTAAACCGATAATTTTTTAATGGAAAAGATTACATTTTTATCAAAAAAGGTAAATTTTCCACACAAAATTCAATAGTTAAAGTGAATTTTCAACTAAAATGATGAATCTTCAATTATAAAAATTTAATTTTTAACCAAATACATGAATTTTAAACTAAAAATATGAATTTTCTACGAAAAATAAAGTAGAATAATTTTCAGTTAGTAAGCAAAAGTTTGAACTGAAAACAAAAAGAATTTCCAACCAAAGAAATTCATTTTTAACCAAGAAGGTGAAATTTCAACTAATGAGAGTTACCAAGAGAGAGAGAATACCAAAAAAATACGGATTTACAACTAATAGTTCCATTTTCACCGAAAACCGATACATTTTCAATGAAATAGTGTAATTTTCAACCAAGAAGAATTAGATGCTATCAAAAAAAGATAAATTTTCGACAAAAAATGGAAGTTACAATTTCTGGTTAAAAAAATTGATTCTAAATAAGAAAAATCTCATTTTCAACCAAATATTTTAATTTTCAAATGAATTTCCAACCAAAAAGATGAATTAGTCACCAAGAAGATTAAATATTTTCCCACGACTTCGAATTTTCAATAAAATACAGGTATTTTAAACCGAATATTTGAATTTTTAACATCAGAAGATAAATTATGAACCATACATGTAAAAAATAATTTTCAACAAAATAATTAAACTTTGAACGAAAGAAAGTTTTTTCAACTAAAATGATGAATCATCAACCAAAGAAAAGAATTTTTAACAAAGTAGTTCCACTTCCAACTAAGTAATTGAATTTTCTACCGAAAAAGATGAATTCTCAACGAAAAACGTGATGTTTTATATTTTGACCAAAAAGGATTTTAATTTTATACCAAAAATAGTTGAATTCAACCAGAAAAGAAAAATTTTCAACAAAATAGTTTGAATCCTCAATCAAAACAGATTAATTTTTAACCAAATAGTTGCGATTTTTAACCATGATGATAAAATTAATTTCAACTTCAATTTGTCGAAAATTCCCTAACTCGTAGGTTAGTCAGGTTCGTCAGGTTACCTGACCTGTAGCAACTCTGTAATTTAAAAAAGGTATATGTTTTGTTCACTCTAGAATGTTTTTGACAAAATACATGTATTAATTATGATATATATTTGTTTAAACAATAAGTGCTTAATAATCCTATTCTCGAGAGCATTTGCTCAACATAAATTCTTTTTTGCCACACCATTAAATAAATCATGAAAGTCATACAAAATGTTAATTATAAAAGTATATTTAGTATTGTATTCTTCATATTTTCACTGTATTTGCTATTATAATATTATACAAAAAGTACATTCAATGATAAAAATTATAGTGAAACTTGCAACACTTTCTGCGAAAAGCATTTTTAATAGTAATTAATACGAATCATTATAATTATTAATTTGAAATTACAATAATTGTAATTGATTTATGTATCATAATTAATTATTGTATTTGTAATTAATAATTATTGAGATATTTAGTATTGTATTCTTCATATTTTTACTATGTTTGCTATTACAATAATTATACAACAATTATAATGATGATTACAATAATTATAATTGGTTTATATGCCGTAATTAATTCTTCTATTTGTAATTAATAATTATCAATTCATTATTTCATTTATACCTATCCAGTATTAATTGATTATTTTGTTTGTTCTTATTAATTAATTAATAATTATTAATTATTCATTAGAATTTGTAATAATATAAATAATAAAACCCTTACTTTAGCCGACTGTGCACAACCAGTACAAATTATTCATAATGATTTCTGTAATAAAAAGTACAATACAAGAAAATTTTTAAACTCTCTTTGTTCTTTCCAAAATCGATAGTGTGAATAGTATGGGATTATAATTCTTCAACTATGTTGCAAAGAAGCACTTCAAATTTTTTAATAGTACGCTCTTTTACATTGTATACTGTTTATAAATATGAGTCATATGTTCCTGATTTTTATTTTAGCTTTATACGATTATTTATAAGACTGTTTTCGACTTTTTTCTGCAATTAACACATGCAGCGTTGAGCCTGCTTTAAACTTCCCGCTTGACGTCCTTTTAAAAATGGAGGTCGCTGTACGAATTCCTACGGGCCATTTGATTGGTTCACTTTTTTTTAGATGCGCGTGGCGAGACCATAGCTTTTTGGATCATGAGTGCGTCTGTAGCTGCCAGCCGGCGAGCCAGTACATCAATGTTTGTAACGAAGCGTCGAGTATTGGAAGAGGAAAGAGCTTTAGATTGTTTCAAGGTAGGATTTTGATTTTTCAGTGGTTTAGCATTTTCCTTTTATTATATTCTCTAATTTATCTCCTCGGTGCATTACCGTGATAATTACATTGTATTTTATAAAAATGTGTGACCTATAATTCTATTATTTTTGGAGTGACGGCATATGGCTCGCTTGTCCCTTTAATTTCGCTCTCATTTGCATCTAGTAGTATATGTTTGCCTTGTGACCCTCAATGATTAATTTTTTTTTTGCATTTAGACCCATTCTTTATAAATTAATGTGTATTTTTGAGATCTATTGAAATGTGACTCCTTTCGCGACCGAATCTCTCGACCTGTTCCTTCATAACTTCCTCCCGACCTAGAGTTGATTGAATATGCTACCATGTTCTAAATTTTTAACTATCATTCCGTATTCATTAACGATTTCGATTATATAAAATTAATTGAATGGCCTTTAAAGTTGTGATTCCCTTTTTCTGCTGTATATTTTGACCAACTTTCTTCAACTTTTCTCGACCTGACGTCATTCTCCATCCCCTTTTATTTTTTTATTAATGTATTATGTAAATTATCGACCCCTTTCCACCTTATTTTGAGTGAAAAAATGTTCAAATTCAAGAAATGTATTATGTAAATTATCGATCACATTCCCCCTTTATTTTTAGTGACAAATTGTTCAAATTCAAGAAAGGCATTAGTTGAAGTGTCGATCCCCTTTTCCCCCTTATCTTGAGTACCGAAATACTTGAATGAAAATATCGTCTTATTTAGATTATCGATCCTTTTTTTGTCCCCTTCAATTCTGTAGCATTTATCGCGACCGGTTTTCTCTCATATTCTCCCGACCTTGATATAGTTTTGTACCCCGCTATATTTAAATCTCAGTGTTTTACACTTTTGTTGTTTTTAAATTAAAAATTGCTCCGCAAACTTCTATTTTGTAACGGCGCCCGAACCCGCTTAATTTAACAACCACTTTTCATTATTGAACAATGTAAATTTATATGTGTCCTATAAATTCTGTTAGACTATATATTATCGACATTCTCTTTTTTCCTTTTTTTATATAGAATCTCTGGTGTATTTTGTTGTCGCCTTTATTATTGTCAATTGTCATTTTTATTACCATTTCGGTCAGATCTGTTTGCATTCATACTGTCAGTAATAAGCTTGTTATTTCAATTTGTATATTTAAATGGAATATTGTTAAATATTTATTCGAACCTTCCCCTCTACTTTAAGGATTAAACTAGCCGTTACCTTTTTGGATATTCCTGGATTCTTCTCAGATAATATCGTTTATCGCCTATCGCTCTATTTTACCGTTCTTCTACCGTACTATTCTTCTACCGGCCTATGGAATATTGTATCTTATTTTCATTTACGTTTGTGCGTGGCCTTAAAAGAACAAATATTCTCTTTTATTGGCTTAAGAAAAAGGCCGCGTTACAAAGTACACGGCATGATTGTGCACAATTAGGAATACCAGAGAAGTCGACTGCGCACCTGGAAGTGCAACACATCTCCAGTGCACAACCACAAATGCCACATGAGTCCACTGCGCTTTCGAAATTGTGACCCAGATTTGAAGGGCAACTAAGAACGACATAGAAGTCTACTGCGCAGTCGGAAGTGTGAAATAGCTCGAGTGCATCTCTGGTGGTGCAATGTAACTGTAGTGCGCAACCAGTTATGCTAAAAAGTCTACCACGCAGCCGGAAGTGCTATATCTCTAGTGCGCAACTGAATATATAACATACTTCTACTGCGAAGCCGGAAGTGCCACATAACTCTGGTGCGCAACCTCCAACGCCGCAAAAGTCTACTGCGCCTCCGGAAGGTCAACTAGAGACCGGATTTGAATCCCACTCAATCACACGAGATCGGGTATTTAAGAAACCTGGAAAGCAATTTTCGATTCGGGTCTGCTAATGCAAGCTGCTGGATCCGAAGCCACAAATATTGGTTCGGTCCCAGGTCTTGTACATCTCTGTTCCTCGGAGAAGATGTATTTTATACAACTGGTAAACTGATTGGAAGTTCCGAGAGTTTCGCGCTCAAATCCCGATGGCTTCTTGCTGGACTCCCGAGAAATTCCCGTTCGGTTCCCAAAACTTAACTCCTGGGAGATTCCTAGTAAATTTCCAGGAAAATGTTCACATTGGGACTTAACAAGTATTTCACCAAGCGATATATTGATAAGAAAATCTGTTGAAACTAGAACTCGTGGCCCCTTCACAAAAGCCGACAAGATTCATCGTAAACAGTGTTGTATTTCGCAATATCTGTCTCAGGTGTTTTGGAAAAGATGGCTTCCGGAACGTGTACCGACATGACCAAACGAAGAAAAATGGACTGAAAAAACTCAAAATACAAAAGAATGTGAATTTGTTCTAATAGGTGAGAAGAATAAACCTCGAGCAACATAACCACTAGGAAGAGTGGTAAAGGCGTTAACCGGTAGCAATAGGGTAATTGGAGTTGTAGATTTCCAAACTACATCTGGTCTTTCGAGTCCAGTCGTTAATTTACACCGCTTAACTGTTTGTGATGACGGAATGATGTTTTGGCATTGCAGGGAATTCTTTCAAGAACAAGTTTATAAAGCTTTTATGTTCTGAAACATCGCATGTAGAATGGAGCAAGTATAAAGATAAGAAAAGAGATAGAAAATTTTGTTGAAAAACAAGTTAATAAAGTTGTCAGGTTTTGAGACCTTGTATATGTAATAATTTCAAAAAACAAAAAAGTTATTGAAGCCCTCCAATAAGACACGGCGTGATTGAGAAAAATTTTTTAGTACGCATGCATTTTTTTAAGGTATATACTATCGTTGTATACTACATTATATCGAAAAGGTACAAAGATCTCGGGTTCAGCAATATCTGTTATGAATAGTTCTGGAGTTTCAGTGGGCAAAACATTGATTTTTAGAAATGGGAGGCTGATTTCGCGCCTTCCCTAACTTTTTCATGGACTTTGACAAATATCTTGCAAATTTTCAAGAGTTTCTACAAGCGGCACTTCAAATAACTGTCTAGGATAATGAATTTTGATTTAAAAATGTTTTATTTCGTTTATTTAAGATTCTATGTCAAAAATGATACAAATACAAATTATCAGATGTAAAAACGTATCAAAAAAGCTGAAATGGCAATGCATAATTCTATATTTGTACCGACTGTACTATACGGTAGCGAGACATGAACCTGTGAAGAAAAGGACGAGAGCAAATTTATCGCAATTGAAATTAATTTTCCCCGCAAAATATGCGGAAAACACTAATGGACAAAGTGAGAAACGAAATAATCCTCGAAGAATGTGGCGCAAAAGATACAATAGTTGGTAGAGGGGAGAGACGGTGGACGTCGCCTCACGAGCGTCAGGCTTCGGTCTTCCGAATTGAGCCTTGTTCGTGGCCACATCTGTTTTTGTTTTGAGTCGTGCTGTTGGAAAATTTTACTAAGTAATTGTTGCCATCACCGGAGCGGCTCTATAACTATTTTTGGAAGTAATCTGAGACTGATTAAATTTTGGAGCGGCACGGATTGAGCGGTAAGCCCCTATCCTTACTCGATGTAAACGGTGTAATAAATTACGCGTTGTTTTTCTCGTCTCGATGGTCTGGTCATAGCATCGATGGACGCCATTATCAGTTCGCCAGACGCATCGACTTTTTTCTGTCTGCGGACGCTTACGGATCCTGCTTGATAAATAGAAATTCGTGATGTTTTATTTGATTGCCAAAAATGATTGAAAAGTTTATTCGTAGACATAATTGGTTTGCGACGGGTTTGTATTGATACCGTCAGAGCGTTATTTTCTCTCATTCCTTTTTTTTAATATGAAAGGTTGTGTTCTAAAGAAAAATTTAATTATCCGGTTGGTTCTGTGCTCCGCATACTCAAGCGGTATTTATATAGAAATTAGGTGACCGGCTTGCCCGCCATTCTTGTAACCGGAGTTATGGGTATAAATGTAATACTGAGTGACTTTCCCGCCTTTACCACGAATTTTAATGGTAAGCTGTGAATGTACTTCTCGATTGGCATCATAAGCATTGCCCCCAAAACGTCGGTTACGAGATTCTTGAATTTTCGTTTGTAGCGGCTTTCCGGCCGATATTCTATTATGAGAGTTAGGAATAAATGTTCTTATATTTTTACCATAATGTGGGCTATCTTTATTAATTGAGAATACTCTCTCTCTCTCGAAAAAGCGCTTCCTCTGCATGATTGAGATTTGCAGCTTTCCCTCTCATGCACTTTGTAGGTTATATTCCTTTACAGAGCGGTGTGTAATATACCTGGCACCAGCTAAACGTCTCCAGACCCCTAAGTTGAAAGTCCTGGAAGAGAAATTCGGACAGACCTACCAAAATATTGCGCAGTATTTCCTGGCTAAGTTTTCCCGACTGTAGCCAGGAAACAGCGTCATAATACATTCATACATATACACGCAAACACATAGGCAGACAGATGCATTCGCGAACCCTTTTTTGGGTTCAGAAGGTTTCAAAACGTAGACATTTGACAAAAACAGGGGGGTCAAGTTATACATTAATCTAATACCTTCTCTAATGAGAATTTGAAAAAACGGCATAATTGTGCGCAATTAAAAATGCCACAGAAGTCTACTGCGCACCTGGAAGTGCAACACATCTCCACTGCACAACCTTAAATGCATCATGAGTCCACTGCCCATCGAAAATTGTGACCTAGCTTTGAAGAGCAACTAAGAATGACACAGAAGTCGACTGCGCAGTCGGAAGTGCGACATAACTCGAGTGCGTATCTGATAGTGCAACGTAACTCTAGTGCGCAACCACAAATGCTGAAAGCGTCTACCGCGCAGCCGATAGTGCTATATAACTCTAGGGCACGACTAAATATATAACATACTTCTACTGCGCAGCCGTAAGTGCGACATTATTCTAGTGCGCAATCTCCAATGCCACATAAGTCTGCTGCGCATCCGGCAGGTCAACTTGAGGCCCGATCTGAATCATAGCAGATTGGGTATTTAAGAGAACCGTACAGAAGTTCAGGGCGGGGTAATTCTCTGGCCTCTCTCAAGATTACGCCCTTCATTGCAAAATTTCCTTTTTTCAACTTATTCAAACATTTTTATATCATAATTTTTATCGATTTGATCATTCAAACTTTATTTTTTAGGGAATTATATCCAAGCACAAAGAGGGGATGGGTTATGTGATCAAAGAATCCATAGACCACGTTTTTAATCGAAATTCAAACTCTCAACTTTTATTCGGACAAAAGGAATCGAAATTTATCTCATTGCAATTTACATCAACCGGAATTCTAGTCGGGAAGTTACTGAAAGTACCCACAATCTTACTACTTTAAACATTCAAACCCCAATGGCTAAACGAAGGTCTGTTTGAAACTAAACTTCGGAATTTGGAGGTATTGAGACCGCACTTTACAAAATAAATTTAGGAAGTCCCAATAGAAAATGCCGATAGGAAACTCACTTGTGATGTAATATACTATTATTCCCCTATTATTTCCCTATTTGCAAAAAAGTAGCTATAGTAAATTTTTTAAATTACTTTTGTATTTAAAAAATACTAGCATCATCAAGCGCACGCTAGGCGCGTGTGCAGTTTTTCCATTTGCGGAAAGAAACATAAAATAAATATTTTGAATAATTATTTATTCGTTAAAAGTTTTCGAATACCAGATTTTGAGCTTCGATTAGATTTTAGGAAAAATTCGCGTCAATTCAAAAAATACTTAGGACTTTTAGATTTATGAATGAAATTAAAAAATATTGCATACTATTTTTGAATATTCTTCGAAAATTAATTTAAAAAAAAAACATTATTTTGAGATTTCCCAGAATTCTTGAGAAAGGACCCCGCACAAAATACATGGGAAAGTGGCTTTCGGTAGATTTTACTCCCCCTTATTTATTTTTTAGTTTATGAAACTAGCGAAAACTTTCAAGCACGGCTTGGGTCAATTATCTCGAAACGTTTCAAAGCCCTTGAAAAAGTTTAACATTTTATTTCAAGTTCTTTAAAAATCAACATTTTGCTTAACTTTTCGAAAGCCTTTCCAAGTTTTGAAATATTTGTTAATCCTTGCAAAGATTCTGAGCCTTAATAATAACATTTGAAATTATTTTGAATTTTTCATAACATTTTTTTTTAAATCCTGAAAAATACAAAAATTATCCTAAAATCTTCCAAATTCCTTTTTGACAATTTTCTTCTCTTGAATGATCAGTCTAGATACTCTGTCTCTCGCTAAATTAAACCATTCGAAGATGGCAGCATCCAAAAGAACTTCAAACACTTCAAACACTTCAAGTGGAAAGCACACACTTTCGCATAGCGCATAATGCGTGACGCATTATGCTATTTCAGAACCAAATATATGAAAAAGTTACTTAACAGAAAATCACTTACTTTTATAAATATCAGATTAATTATCTACGAAAAACACAGTTTTCACGATTCTTACGTCAACACTTGACAGTTTGAGGGTAAGAGTAAAATTAACTCGACTGTCATGAAATTCCTGCGCAATATCTGCGGTAAAACGCTAATGGACAAATTCAGTATTGAGAGAATCCTCAAAGAATGTGGTGTAGAGGACACACTGGTCGACAAATGTGAAAGAAATTCGTTGAGATGGTTGACTGACGCAACAAGTATATCGAGGTGAAGTAAATGGCAGCGTACCCAGAGGCAGATCGATAAAACAATTGTTAGAATGTGTTAAAGGGACCCTAATACGAAGAGATATAAAAGGACTTAGAAACATAAGAGCTTGCTTGAGGAAATGCATGGACGTGAAGGAAATGCATGGACATGAAGGAAACTAAAGAGATAGGTCAGGACAGAGAAGTGTGGCGACAAGCAGTTTATAAGAAATACATGACGAAGAGTGCCAGAAGAGTGAATGACGCCTGTAACGAAAGACCTGGGATAAGAAAAGCCCGAGTGGAGAGCTTCACATGGTGACTTTGAGAAGCTCTTCGCCTGGGGTAATTCCTAGAGAAATTGATCAGGGACCTGGATCAGGGCAGTGTTGCGGAAACCAGCGTATTATTTGAATAAACAACACGGGAATTCTAGATTGAACTAAAAATCGATACCCCCCCCCCCCTATAACGCCTTGTACAATTCCCCTCCTCACTGAGTGAGTCACGCTTACCCCGAAAGGGATTTGGCTTAATGGTATAATAATAATAATGGCCACAGATTTTCTACACGTGTTTGCAATAAAGCTTTTAGCTGATTACGTATTTCACGTTTGAATTTATATTATTTCTTGAAAGACGAACGAAATATAAAGTCAAGATGGAAGTTTTCCTCGTTTTCATTTTATCATGGCAGGCTTATCCTGTCAACGAATAATACTAGCATTTTAATCTTCAAATACTTTCAACATAGAATCTTTTGTGAACGGAATGAAACAGTATTTTACATGCAAATTTGAAATTTTCACATTTATTAATTTATTTTAAACAAAAAATGTCTTTTCTACTATAAAAGATGGCTTTTCAACAAAATACTTAAATTTTCAACAAAATGATTAATTTTTTAACATAATAGTTGAATTTTCAACCTAAAAATATAACCTCCCAACAAAAAGTGTCATAGTTTATATTTCAATAAAAAAAAAAAAATTAATACAAAAAAAAGTTTTTTAAAACCAAAAAGACGATTTTTTCACAAATACAGATTTTCCACTAATGAAATAAAATTTTACCTAAATGGTTAAAGCTTCAAACCAAAAGGCGAATTTTCTCTAGAAAAATTGAATTTATAAAACAAAATATGACTTCAGCAAAAATTATGTCCACGAAACAGATGCATTTTTACCCAACAAAAATGAAATTTTAAGCCAAGAAAATTATTTTCTTCACCAAAAAAGGAGAATTTTCAACTAAAAAAGAGCAATCTTAAAAAAATGGCAAAGTTACATTTTCAGTTAAACAATTAATTTTAAACAACAAAAAAAAGACTTTTTCACTAAACAGTTGAATTTTTAACCAGACATGATAAGCCTTCAATCCAAAAAATAAATTTTTAACAATGTAGTTTAACTTTTACCCAAGTAGTTGAATTTTCAAGTTAAAATGATTAATTTTCAACAAAATAGATTAACTTTTAACCAGAGAGATGAATTTTGAACTAAAAATATAACTCTTCAAAACAAAAATTATTTCTTAACAAAGTGATTCAACCAAATCTTTGAAATAAAATAGTTAAATACTCAAGCAAAGAAGAATAATTTTTAAACAAAAAGTTGCATTTTCATTAAAAAAAAAAAATTTCTACCAAAACGGATGAATTTATAAATCAAAAAGATAAATTAAAAAAAAATTAGTTGAATTTTTTGTTAAAAAAGATTTTAGTTGACTTTTCACGATCAAAATATGAATTTTTAACCAAGAAATAGGTTTCGACGAAAAAAATTGAATTTTCAATCCAAAAAGACGAATTTTTACGATAAAAGGATGATTTTTTAACAAAATTTGAAATTGTTTGAAATTTGAATTGAATTTGAAATTATTGAATTCACTACCCAATAGTTGCATTTTTATCCAAAAAATATGAAATTTATCTTTAAACAGATGAATTTTTATACCAAAAAAAAAAAAAAATTTTGAAAAAATAGTTGAATTTTTATCCATAAAAGATTCCAATTGATTTTTTAAGACCAAAATATGAATTTCTTGACGAAGAATAAGTTTCTACGAACAAAATTAAATTTTTCATCCAAAAAGACTTTTTTTCTACCAAAAGGGATGAATTTTTAACGAAATATTTGAATTTTTATCCAAGAAAGATGAAATCTGTACTAAAACAGAGGAATTTTTAATAAAAAAAAGGACGAATTTTTTTTTTAAGTTGAACTTTAATCCACAAAAGCTTTCAGTTCATTTTTCAACACCAAAATATAAATTTCAAACAAAAAGTAAATTTTCTACGAAATAGTTAAATTTTCAACAAAACAGTAGAATTATCAACCAAAAGTATTACTTTTTAACAAAATAGTTTTATTTTTAACCAAACAGTTGAATTTTTATCCAAGAAAGATGGAAATTCTCTTAAAACAGATGAATTTTTAATTTCAAAAAAAAAATTTCAAAGAAATAGTTGAGTTTTCATCCAGAACAGATTTCAGTTCTCTTTTCAATACCAAAATTTTGAAATTATCCAAAAAGTAAATTTTCAACAAAGCAGCAGAATTTTCAACAAAAAAGTATGAATTTTCAACAAAATTGTTGAATTTTCAACCGAACAGTTGCATTTTTATTCAAGAAAGGTGAAATATTTATTCTGAAACAGAAGAATTAAATAAAAAACTTTTAAAAAATAGTTAAATTTTCATCCAAAGAAGATTCCAGCAGCAAAATAAGAATTGTAAACTATTAGTTAATTTTCTGCTAAATAGTCGAATTTTTAACCAAAAAGTATGACTTTTTAACAAGATTTTTAAATTTTCAACTAAACAGTTGCATTGTCCAAGAAAAATGAAAATTCTACCAAAAGTAAATTTTCTAGGAAATAGTTGAATTTTTAACAAAACCGTTGCATTATTGTCCAAGAAAGATGCAATATTTCCACTGAAAAAATATGAACTTTTAAATTAAAAAGACAAATCTTCAGAAAAAATATTTTTCATTCAAAAGAGATTTCAGTTGACTTATCAGCAATAAAATATGAATTTTAAACAAAAGGTTAATATTATACGAAAAGAGTTGAATTTTTAACCCAAAAAGACGAATTTTTAACAAAACCGTTGAATTTGCAAATGCACAAGTTTTTATAGGTATATAGTTTTAGTGGTTAATAAATTTTACGAGAAGAATAAACAGAACTCTGAGGCAGCAGTTTTAAAAATGATCGAACTCACGACTTTGATGCCGATTCAAAATGTTTGAAAAACAAGTTAATAACTTTTTCATATTTTTGAAGCTTCTTATAGTTAATCATACATATAATAAAAATAAAAAGCGTACTACATATTTTCAATGACGCTGAAAGAGATTAGGAAATATTTTCCAAAATAATACATTTTTCAAAGCTATATGGTTTAATTGCTTAATATATTTAAACCGGAGAATGCATAGAACTTTAATTAACAATTCTTCAATTGAAAAGTTTTGAAATCTTCCATTTAATACGCTTAAATTATTGAGCGTTTGAGTTGAAGAAATTTCAAGCTTTAATTTTAAAAGTTAAAAATTCAAATGTATTTCAATCTGAGTGGTTTAATTTGCAGTTCAGTTCTTATAACTTCAAATAAAAGAATTTCTATCTTCAAGAGTTAGTAACTTTTAATTTCAATGACCGCGATCAATTCTTTTTCAATTGTTCAATTTTTACTTGCAGTCAAAAAGTTGTTCTTTTTCGACCTAGGATGAGAAGTATTGAGAGCATTGAAAAGACATAACTTTGAATGGCATATATGGTGTCCTATCGGTTGCTATATATTCGAAAATAAAACTTCAAACGTGAGGTTTTTGGCTGAAAGGTCAGTTTTGGATCGAAAATCAAGCCTAGTAGCTTGACCTGGTTTACTCTCATGATGTCGTGTTGCTCAAGTTGTAAGTTTGGGATAGATATCGGTATTTTCTTTTGGGAGAAAATTATGTATTCTGTTTTGGATTGAGAAAATTTATACCCAGTTTTGAGTGACCAATCCCATATTTGATTGAGGATTCTTTGAAGGGCAGCTATGGTCGATTCGTAGTTTTTTCCTTTGCAGTAAATAGTTAAATCGTCAGCAAAAATTCTGACTCCTACTGGTTTTCGAATGTTCTTTATTACGTCATTAATTTAAATTAGGAAGAGAGTTGCACTTATGACTGAACCTTGGGGTACACCATTTTCTAATTTGAATTCATCAGATAGTTCTCCATCTACTCGAACTATGATGTTTCGTTCATTAAAGAAGTTTTTAATAAAAGCTAGAAGGTTTTCATGTATTCCTTCTTCTTCAAAGATATTAACTATCCTCAGCTTCCAAGACATTTCATATGCTTTTTCAATATCAAGACACACAGCTATGAGATGTTGTTTCTTGTTGAAGGCTTGGCTGGCGTTGGTCTGAAGTTGGATCAGAGGGTCTAGGGTAGCTCTTTTGTGTCTGAATCCACTTTTTTGTGGGGCGAAGAATTGTTTTTTTTTTCTAAGTTCCAACGTAATCTATCATTGACTATCTTTTCAAAGAGCTTGCACATAGTGCATGCAAGAGAGATTGGGCGGTAATTTGTGGGTTGAGAGGAGTCTTTGCGGCGTTTTGGGACAGGAACTACTCTCCAAATGACTTCTCTCCAAATGGAAGGAAAGGTTTGTTTTTTCCAGATATGGTTCAAGATTGATAGAAGGTATTCTTCGCCAGAGGATGGAAGGTTTTGAAGGAAGGCGTAGGGTATTCCGTCTGGCCCTGGGGTTGTACTGATTGATTTTTGGGTTGAAGTTTTGAGTTCTTCAATTGTTAGATCTTTATTGATTTCAGGGAATTGTGTACTGTTAGAACAATTTTTGTTGCGGATTTGGATTCTTCGGTTTCCTTGTGCCTCCTAAAGGAAGGGTGAAAGTTCTCGTTGCTGGAGTTTTTTGCGAATACTTTACCTATTAGGTTGGCCATTTCTTTGGAATCGGTTGTAATGGTTCCATCTGGGGTTTTCAATCCTATTATCCTTGTGTTCCCTTTCGACCCTATGACTTTCATGACTTTGTTCCAAATTGTTGACGTGGAGACTTGGTTGTTAAGGGTTGATAAGTATTCGATTCATGTTTCCGTGCCTTTCTTTATATAAGTACGACGGGCTGTAGATCTTAATTTTTTTATTTTAATTTTCAAGGGTATCTTGTTTTTTCAGCCTGTTGAATGCGTGGTTTTCTGTTTCCCTTGCTTTTTGACATGCTTCGTTCCACCATGGAGGGTGGCTTTCTGTTGATTTAATTGTGGTTTTTCCTACTGCAATTTCAGCTGTTTTGTTAATTAGAGAGGTAAACTTAGAGACGATATCGTCGATTGGAGAGTTAGTTTCTAGAAAATTGTTTTGGAGTTGATTAATTTCAACATTTAGGATCTCTTTAAAAAGTGCCCACCCAGCTAACCTGTTACTACCGTGAAAAGTTCCTAAGTGATCACATGTTATAAGAGGAATTGTTACTTGTATGTCAGCTTCCTAGCGGGTAACGGGATAATCGCCGTAGTTTACTAGGGAGGCTTGTTTGTATCCGTTACCTGCCAAACTAGTAACATGGCGGTAACAGCCGGCAGCAATCTTGAACTTCGTGCGCATGTGCAAGGAATAAGCATTCATTGGCTCCGGGATTTCCCGCATAATTTAAAAGTGCAAACTTAAATAGCTTTGACATTAATTTTGCAATAAAAAAACATGTTTTATTTTTGCTTGTAGTACATACGTTTTTTAAATTATAATTAGCGGTTAGATTATCTAAATTAAAAAGAAAAATTCATTAATTTAAAATTAGTACAGAATATCTACGGGCTTCACTATTTTAATCATTTACAATAATATTTATTATTTACAAATTTTAAAGTTAATAATTGAAAAAACAATCACGGAAACAAGTAAAAGTTTTTTTTTTAATGTATTACTTTTTAATATCGATGGCCTACTACAAGCAGTGTATAAGAAATAATTTTTGAAGGAATTGAAGGACGAATTTTTTAAAATAATTAGATAGTTAAGTAAAAAACAACAAAATATTGCAAAAACCGTAATTGTTATTTTATAAAATTAACTCTTTACATTATTTAATTATGTCGTATCTATTAGAATAGATATTCCATCTGTTCACTGAATTATTATATCAAAAACTTACGAAAAATAAGTGCAAGGTGCTGGTCAATTTCATAAGAAGATATTTTAAAAATAATAAAAAGTAATGGAAAAATTATTAAATTTATAATTTGTAAGTATTCCCTTAATCTTTGGCTTGTGCTTATTTTTTGTAGAACTTTTATAGGTTTAAAGTAATTGTGATCTCTTATCAATGACAGATAACTAAGGTCATGTCAAGTACTGATGATAATATGCGTATAAAATTACAGCATCTGGCCAATTTTCAAGTAAGTTAGAACAATCGTTCGATTTAACTCGACTGTAAAATGCAACATTCAAATATACGATAAAATTATTTCATAATTAATATTTTTTTAATAGGCTTTTGTATTAAAAATCTGATGATGAAAAAAGGTACTTTTCTGATATGAGTAAAAGTAATTGCTAATTGCTGATCAGTGTAATTTCTAAAACCCAAGATTTTGAGTCTGAATAATTTAAAATTGAAAGATTCAAAATTAAAATATGGGAGACTAAAACTCCTTCAAAATGGTACAAAAACTAAACATTGCTAATACATACATCTTTAAAATTTGAAAACTGACAAGTTTCTAAGTTAAGCAATATCAACTTTTTTAGTTAAACTCATTTCAAGATGTATTTTTTTAATTAAACACGTTAACTTTAAATCAGTCGAAATTATATAAAATCAATTTTTTGTATTCAAAAAACATAATAGTTCAAAATATTTTTCTAGTCTATGATATTTTACAACTTTTTCAATCAGTGTAATACAATTTATTGTAATAAGTGTAATTTCCAAAAGCACCAAATTTTGAATCTAAATCATTTAAAATCGAAAAATTTTAAATTGTAATATTGTAGACTAAAAGTAACTCAAAAAATAAAATTTATTTCTAAATGTTCGTAAGCAGTATTAATAAAAGAGAACATTTTTATTGTAAATGACCTCTTAAAATTGGAAAATAATATTTCTGGGAAAATTCTAAATGATTTCGGTTTTATCTTGAAAGGTTAAGTTTTTACTTTTGAACATTTCAAATTATGTCGAAAAAGAATCTGGAAAATGATAGGACAATTTTTTTAATTTCGCAGAATTTTAACAAATTTTAGGAAAAACAAATTGTTTCAGCAGTTATTCAGAAGTTTTATATTAAAAGATTTTAAAACATTTAAAAATTTTTCAAAAATTGTAAACAAATCATCTGCAATATTTTAAGGCAATTTGTTTAATTTTGATTGTTTTTTAAAAGGAATCAAATTATTTTAAAAAATATTTAGGAGGTGCCCAAGTTTTAAAAAGAATATTTTTTAAAATTTTAAACAAAATTTAGATTTAGGAAGATTTTGAAAAAAAATAGAAGCTTTTTAAGAATTGTGAAAGGTTTGAAAACTATACAAAACACTTTCTTAAGGTTTCTGGAAAAATTTGAAATAATTTTTTAATTTTAAAATTAATTTTTAAAGAAAGTTTCAACAGATTTCAAAAGGTTTCTAAAAATGTCGAAAAAAATATGGAACATTTTAAGGCAATTTTTTTTTATTTTGGATGATTTTTCCAAATTGTAAGAAAAATTTGAGTCAGTTTAAAATATAATTAAGAATTTTAGATGTTTTGAAGAGATTAAAAATATTTTAAAATTTTAAAAGGTTTCTGAAAATTTATAAAATAATTTTACGTTTCTTCCAAACTTTTAAAAATCCTGAATATCCTTTAGGCGGACCCGATTTTTTCCTAAAATTTTGTAAAATCCTGTAATAAAGAAAAATTTCATCAAAATTTTCTAGTTTGTCTTTCAATACATCTGAAATCACCAAAAATCGTTTTGAACTTTCTCAAGAAACTTAGAAAATTTACATTTATATAACTTGAAAACAAACTGATAATATTTTCTTCCTCGTTCTCTTTTGTACGGACAATAAAATTCAAAAACTCTTGAGTTATAAACTTTTAAAATTTAAATTAATTTTTTTTTTATTTAAACGCTCAATTATTTAAGCGTATAAAATGAAAGCTATTAACACTTTTTAATTAACAAAATTTTAATTAAATGCATTTATACTGCTAAATAACATTTGTTTAATTTTTATAAATTGTACAGTTCAAAGATTCAGATTCAGTTAAAAAAATATATATCCGTTATCGTTTTCAAAGCTGTAAATTGAAGAATGAATCAATAAATTTGTAAGTTTCCTAAATTATATCATTTGAAGCAGTTTTAAGATAGAAACATTAAAGACCTGAACAATTAACATTTTTTTTAACTAAACACATTTTAAATTCGAGTTTAAATTAGAAAGTACATCATATTTTCCGTAGTTTCAAATAAGTATTAATTACTGATTGAATTTCTGTTTAATTCTTATTCATACGTAAAAATTTGTCTTTGCTTGGAAATATTTTTAAATATTGCCTGTAAATTATTTTTTTCAAATAAAAAATAATTTTTCGAGAAATATCAAGAAAAAGATTTTATGATCTTAAAAACTTTTAAAATACTTAAAAAACTTCAACATTTTATTTCAAAATCCTTTAAAAAACGTCAACATTTTGCTTCAAAATCTTCAAAAATCTACATTTTGTTTTAAATTTTTTGAAATCTTTTCAAATTTTAAATTATTCTGAAAATTTTTTTGAAACATCCAAATATCTTTTAAGCGGATTCCAATTTTCCCTTAAATATTCAAACAATCCTACAAAATAAAATAAAATTTATTGAAACCATCCAGATTCTATTTTGACAATTTTGGGAATCTTTTGAAGTCTTACGAAATATTTTCTGAAAATTAATTTTTCAAAATAAAAAATCATTCTCCATTTCCCTAGGAATCTCGAAAACTTTTTTTTTTAATTTTCACAGTTCTTAAAAAGCTTCTAATTGCTGCGCATTGCTGCATATTGTTATATGGATAAAATACGTATTGTATAGAATATATATGTATATATCTATTATGGAAAACTTTTAAAGGCAGCTTTATATTTTCAACATGATAATATTAATAATTACACTTACTTTGTATAGAAAGAATTTATAAGAAG
The DNA here is from genome assembly GCA_932195095.1 of Andricus curvator. Classification (NCBI taxonomy): domain Eukaryota; kingdom Metazoa; phylum Arthropoda; class Insecta; order Hymenoptera; family Cynipidae; genus Andricus; species Andricus curvator. The sequence continues at coordinate 5,444 of CAKNYM010023164.1, read as the reverse complement.
ATAAATATTTTATTTTATTACATGAAATTTAATATTTCATTTTGATTCACATATACATTTTGTTTATAACCTCTAATGTCGCTTCTTTATCGAAAAGTTTATGTTGAAAAATCTCGCTATTTCGATTATAAAATATGTGTCCATATGTTATTTTACCAATTTGGAAGTCTCTAATATTATATCACTTTCCCGGAAAATATTAATCATTTAATTATGTCCCATTCTAACATTTTCGCAAGAGTATTAATAATTTTTATTTCGAAACGCTGTATGTTTTGAGGTTAATCTATGATTGCACGTAGTAATAATTACACTTTTTTGTACAGAAAGAATTAATTGGAATACAAATATTTTACTTAATCATTTGAAATTTAATATTTAATTTTTATTTAAAAATACACATTTTGGTTCTAACCTCTAATGCAATTTCTTTTTCGTAAGGGTTCAGCTGATAAATCTTGGTATTTCTTTTATAAAAGATATGTTCACATATTATTTCACTTTCCTGGAAATTATTTATTATTTAATTATGTCCCTTTCCAACATTTTTGCAAGAGTATTAATAATTAAAATTCCGAAACGCTGTATATTTTGAGGTTAAGCTGTCATTGCACGTTACAAGCATGTGATTACAATGGCGGGATAATGTTACCTGCTTCGCTTGTATCATGTTATTGCTTTGAGTGGGAAATATATTGTCACTGGGTGACCATCTGCGAAGTCACTAGTGACTGGTTTTCTGAATCTTGTTACAAACATGTGACTACTCAGACTAGTAACTGTGTTAGCTGGACAGATAGCTTTTTTCAAGTTCCATGTGGGTGAGTTAGTTATATTGGGTTCAGAGCTAGGGAACGTGATTTTAATTGGAAAGTGATCATTGTCATGAAGCTCTGTCAATGTATCCCATTGGAGTTTCGGTGCAATTTGTAGGCTAAACAGAGAAACATCGATTGCACTATAGGTCCCGTGAGCGATGTTGTGATGGGTTGGAGATCCATAGTGAAATATGGAGAGATCGTGGTTATCAATAACATTTCCAATTTTTCTCCCCTAGTATTGGTTTTTGGGCTGCCCACAGAGTGTTATGAGCGTTCAAATCTCTTAAGAGTATAAAAGATTTTGTTAAGTGGGTAATTAGGTTACCTATTTCAGATTCTTCGAAGTCGTAGCTGTTGGGTAGGTAGATATTGCATAAACAAATTAATACTGGTGTAGATACTTTGATTGCAACTGCTTCAAGATTTTTTTGTAGACGGATTTCATTGAATTTTATTCCGTTTTTTATGCAGGTAGATACCCCTCCATTTGCGTGACTGAAATCGACTCGATTTTTATTCAGTTTGTTGTAACCCCGGATGACGCCAAATGAATTGTTGCTGAAGTTGGTTTCTTGCATAGAAATGATGGCGAAATTATGTTTTTTAATCACAATCTATAATTCTCGGATATAGGTTCGAAACCCGTTTAGATTCCATTGAAGAATGTTAATTGCCCATGATTAGTCATAATTTTCGTCTGAAGAATCAATTATCGATTCTATGTCCTCGAAATGGGATCCAGGTTATTGTTGCTTGAGTTTATTGATTGGTCTGGTGAATGCCATTTTGATTTTTCGCTCTAATAATAAAGGGTATAATCTCTCTAGTGTCGATATTAGTTCTGAAAAATTTTCGGTGACTATGGGGGTTATATTTTGGGCTCCTCTGCAATTTTCAAAAAGTAGTTTCAGTTGTTTGAAGTTGAAAATGTACTCTGAAGGTTTGTTTCCTAAAGTTTCTTTTGTGGGGAGAAGCAAATTATGAATGTCTGTCGGTTTTTTAGTGTTTTCGGTTGTTTTAGGGTTATTCGCTTTCCTATTGTTTTGGGATCGGGGAGGGTTATTTGTCCTTTCGCGTGAGGGGAGGGTAGAAGTATCAGTAGGAGTTTCGTCTGATATGTTGGATGAAGAAAGAGAACGTTGGGATGCGTTTTGGCTCGGATTTAGATTAGGAAATTCCGAGTGAGATACTTCAATTAATGGATTTGGTTGATTATCGGTATTGTTTTGGTAGGGATCTATATCATGGGATTGTTGATTGTTGTTATTATTGGATACGCAGTGTTTAGCGAGGTGTCCGGTTTGTTTACAAATAAAGCAGGTGGTACTTTCCGAGCCATGCCTGCTCTTAATATGGTTATTTTGGAAGATAGCCTAATTTCCTTCTTCTGGAGTTCTTCTTCAATTATCTCATGGGGGATCACTGGTGAAACATTTGAAAAATAATCTTAAAAAAAGTTATTCTCCTCAAAAAGATCTATAAATTTACTGGAGACAATTTTTAGATAAGACTTATAGTTTTTATTTTAAACGTGATAATGCTCTTAAAAAAATGAAAAATTCTATTTTCTGGCTATTTTCTCTTTCCAATGAGGATGGAAGATATTAAAAAGTATTTTGCAGTACACGTACAGTTTTTGTTGGTATATAGTCCTAATCTACTCAAGAGTTATCAAAAAGATTCAGTAATAAGTTTATTATTTTTATGTTTTCTTAAGGCTTAAAAAATAAAAAATAAATTATGAACTTGTTTTTCAAACATTTCCAATTTGTATCGAATTCCAAAGTTCTACAATTTTTCAAATGAAATTGCTGCCTGTGCGTTCTATACGTTCTCTCGTTTAAATATATTAAACAAATAAACCATATACCTCTAAAACATATATATGCATTTGGAAAAAGTTTCTTAATGTCTTTCAACATCACTAAAAATATGTAGTACGCTTTTTGTTTGTATCACCTACTTGACTGAATATAAGAAACTTCAAAAATAATAAAAAATTATCAACTCGATTTTCAAAATTTTCTAATCAGTATCAAGGTTCTGATTTCTTTAATTTTCAAAATTGCTACCTCGGACTTCTATTCTCTAATATTTTTATTATTTTTATGTCATCGAGTACACAACGCTGAGAGAATATAATAAAGTTATAAACTTGTATTTTGAAAATGTCCAATTTGTACCAAAGTTATGAGTTCTATATCATTTTCAAAATTGCTCTCTCGTACTTCTATGCATTATACATTCAAAAAATAGTAAACAATTAAAATGTGTACTTCTAAAAAGTGTATGCGTAGAAAAAACTTTTCCTGATCTCTTCAAGCGTTATTAAAAAGATTTAGTAATACTTTTATTATTTTTATGTTTTTGAATGCACAAGTTTTAAAAAGATATGCAAAAGTTATAAACTTATTTTTCAAGAATTTTCAATCTTATCGAAGTCGTGAGTTTGATAACTTTCAAAATTGTTCCCTCGGAGTTCTGTTCATTCTCCTGGTGGAATTTATTAAGCAATAAAACTATACACCTATAAAAATTTATGCATTTGGAAAAAGTTTCCGAATAATTAAGGAAATTGAATTGAATTTTTTATTTTTGAGAAAGATTTTTCGATGGATAAAACCAGAAATGTTGGTCCAAAGTTACTGTTTAACGATAAATTGAATTCAGCACAATCAGTGGAAAGTCGACAACAGTAAAAAAAATCGAAATTGAGAGTTTTTTTAACCATACAGTTCTTACAAAAGCATACTCGAAACTATGTTCATGTATTTATTTTAACATCCTTATAAAAATAGACTACTATAATCGATGAAAAATTGTTTAAGACAATTTATTGTTTCCTGACTACAAGTAGACTTAGTCGCATAGAGTTTTACACATTTTGTAAACGAATCTATCAATAAGAAAATATATCGCTCTGATACTTTTACTCTTTCAATTGGACCAAAATGGTCAACATGTCTAATCGAAAACGGTACATCACCTTTCGGGTTTATATGCAAGTAACTTTCGGCTTTTCCTGATGACGGAGAAAAGGAAATGCATTTCAAGCAATTACGAATATGTTCTTCTATTTTTTCACGTCGTTTTGGAAACCAGTACGTCCTCTTAATACACTCTCTTGTTTTAAAAGGACCTAAATGATCCATTTCATCCTCACATATCACGTATTTCAACTATTTTTGGATCCTGATTTTGGCATACTTAAAGATTCCATTCAAAAGGGTTGTCTTCAACTACCAAAACATAAAATGAACGACTTAGAGCGTCGTCATGTTGCATACGTGTACCTGGTCGATGTTCCATCTGATAGTCATAACCCTATTTTTTGTAATTCTACAACCCATCTGGAAATTCGCGGATTTATATCTTTCTTATCCAGTGCTTGTTTAAGGGAATTGCAATCTGTTATAATTTTGAAAGAGATTCCTTGAAGATAGATGCGAAAACGTCCCAAAGCATAAATTATTGCTAGCATTTCCAATTCAAAACTATGATATATACTCTCTACTTCTGTAGTTCTTTTTTTTTTTGTAGTCTTGTTTTTGTTGTAATAATGCTGCTCCAAACCCTATTGAACTAGCATCGCAATGTAACTCAGTTTTATCTTGAGGACTGTAGATTGATAACAAAGGCTTTTCCATTAATTTTTCCTTTGATATTTTAAAAGAATCAGTCTGTGATTCACCCACTAAAAACTTCGCATCTTTCCTCAAAAGATCGTACAATGGTTTAGCTAATACAGCAAATCCTTCAATTAATTTGCGAAAATATTGACAAATTCCCAGAAAGCGTTGTAATTGTAACACCGTTCGCGGAACCGGAAATCTTTCAATGGCTTCAAGCCCCTTTTTCGAAGGACGCATTCCTTCTTCAGAGATTTCCTAACCAAAGTCCAAAAGGCATTTTCAAATATTCGTATTAGCCAAAAGGTGTGACTAAAGGTATTAATTTCACCGAATCTGGAGCGACATTTATATGGTGAAAACCATCCTTCAAGTCAAGTGACGTAAAATACTTTTTCCCGCCTAAAACATCAAGCTGATCTTCAATTAATGGTAAAGGATAATTATCGCGTGATATAGCTTTGTTTAAAGTTTACACATAATCTTATATCGCCATTATCTTTTCTAGCTAGCACAATTTGGGATGCGAATTCTGATTTACTCGAACGAATTATCCCCCTTTTCATCAAATCATCTATAATTTTCGTTAATGTAATTTTCTCGTCAAAAGAGAGCCATCTAGGCGCACAATCAAAAGGTTTACTATCATTCAAAATTAATTTCAGCTCAACTTCAGTTTCAGGAACAGTGGGTCATTCAGGTTCTAAGTATCCTATTTTAAATTGTTCCAAAAGTTTCAATTGAATTTCAAAAGGTACCTCAGAATTATTGCTTAAATCTTTCAATTGTTTTTCATCTATTAAACAAATTTTAATATTCATTAATTCTTCAGTTTCTTTTTCGACACTTTCTATCCTTACAATTTTTTCTATTTTTGCAAGACCTAGTCCAAATTTACATAAAGCATCTCGGCCTAAAATTAGCGGAAATCGCATCGTACTATCAGGAACTATTATTATTATTATAGATTAGCAGTTCGAACTCGAAAGTTCAT
>CAKNYM010023161.1:0-22507 GCA_932195095.1 Andricus curvator | reverse complement strand
TATTTCAGTTAAATATTTATAAATTTAGTTAAAAATTCATCTTTTTGATTTAAAATTCATCTATTGCAGATGAAGATTCATAATTTTAGTCGAACATTCATCAGCTTGGTTGAAAATTAATTTTTTCAACTGAAAATTTAACTATTCCATTTTTTGTGGAAAATTGATCTTTTTCAGTTCAAAATTCAACTATGTGGTTGAAAATTGATCTTTTTTAGTTAAAAATTCATTTATTTTGCTGAAAATTCATCTTTTTGGTAGAAATTAATCTTTTAGTTAATAATTCATCTTTTTGGTAAAAAATTATTCTTTTTGGTTGAAAATTCAAGTATTTCAGTTAAATGTTCATAAATTTAGTTCGAAATTCATCTATTCCAGTTAAAGATTCATCACTTTGTTTGAAAATGTAACTATTTTTTTCAAATTAATTTTTTTTTGTTAATAATTTTTTTTAAACTGTAAATTTAACTATTCTAATTGAACATTTCACCATTTTAGTTGAAAACTCATCTCTTTGGTTGAGCATTAATTTTTTTAACTGAAAATTCAACTATTCATTTCTTGATTTGCAATTTATCTTCTTGGGTGAAAATTCAACTTTTCCAGTTAAAGATTCATCATTTTAGTTGAAAACTCATCTTTTTTGGTAGAAAATTAATCTTCCTGGTTGAAAATAAGATTTTTTTGATGAAAATTCTACTATCCCAGTTGAAGATTCATAATTTTAGTTGAAAATGCATCAGTTTGGTTAAAAATTATTTTTTTTTCTTTAAAATGAAAATTCAGCTATTCCATTCTTGATTGATTTGATTAATTATTTTTTAGTTAGAAATTCATGTATTTTGCTTCAAATGCCTCTTTTCAGTAGAAATTAATTTTCTTGGTTGAAAATTCAACTATTGCAGTCAAAGAGTCTGATGACTCTTTTTTTTAGTTAAAAATTTATATTTTGGTTGAAAATTGAAGTACTTGATTGAAAGTTGAATTCTTTTGTTAAAAATTCATTTTTTCTCGAAGATTCGTCATTTTAGTGAAAAATTCATTAGTAATTAAAAATTTAACTATTTTGTTGAAAAATCTTTTTTTTTGTTTGAAGTGAATTTTTTTAACTGCAAATTTAAATATTCTATTTTTTGTTGAAAAGTTACCTTTTTTTAGTTGAAAATTCCTTCTTTTTGGTTGAAAACTCCTCTTTTTGGTTTAAAATTCGACTATTTTAGTTGAAGATTCATAATTTTAGTCGAACATTCTTCAGCTTAGTTGAAAATAAATTTTTTCAACTGACAATTTAACTATTTCATTTCTTGTTGAAAATTGATCTTTTTCAGTTCAAAATTCAACTATGTGGTTGAAAATTTGTCTTTTTTAGTTAAAAATTCATGTATTTTACTGAAAATTCATCTTTTTTGGTAGAAATGAATCTTATTTGAATTTTTTTTTTTTTTTAAATTCAAGTATTTCAGTTAAATATTCATAAATTTAGTTCAAAATTCATCCTTTTGATTTAAAATTCATCTATCCCAGTTTAAGATTCATCATTTTAGTTGAAAATTCATCTTTTTTGTAGAAAATTAATCTTTTTGGTGAAAATTTCAAGTATTTCAGTAAAATATTTATAAATTTAGTTAAAAATTCATCTTTTTGGTTTAAAATTTATCTATTCCATTTGAAGATTCATCATTTTAGATGAAAATTCATCTTTTTTGTAGAAAATTGATCTTCTCGTTTGAAAATTAATATTTTTGGTGGAACATTCAAGTATTTCAGTTAAATATTTATATATATTATTATATAATATATAATAATAATTAAAATGAAAATTCAGCTATTCCATTTTTGATTGAAAATTGATCTTTCTTATTTCAATATTCATTTATTTTGGTTGAAAATTAATTTTTTCACTGAAAGATTAACTATTCCATTTTTGGTTGAAAATTGATCTTTCTTATTTCAAAATTCATTTATTTTGGTTGAAAATTAATTGTTTCACTGAAAAATGAACTATACCATTTTTGGTTGAAAATTGATATTTTTAGTTAAAAATTCAACTATTTGGTTAATTATTTTTTAGTTGGAAATTCATGTATTTTGCTGAAAATGCGTCTTTTTAGTAGAAATTAATTTTCTTGGTTGAAAATTCATCTTTTTGGTTGAAAATTCAACTATTCCAGTCAAAGAGTCATCATTTTAGTTAAAAATTTATATTTTGGTTGAAAAATGAAGCACTTGATTGAAAGCTAAATTCTTCTGTTAAAAATTCATTTTTTCTTGAAGATTCATCATTTTAGTGAACAATTCATCACTAATTAAAAATTTAACTATTTTGTTGAAAAATATTTTTTTTGTTCGAAGTGAACTTTTTCAACTGAAAATTTAACTATTCCATTTTTTGTTGAAAGTTGATCTTTATTAGTTCAAAATTCAACTATGTGTTTGAAAATTTATCTTTTTTAGTTAAAGATTCATGTATTTTGCTGAAAATTCATCTTTTTGGTAGAAATTAATCTTTTGGTTAATAATTCATCTTTTTGGCAGAAAATTATTCTTTTTGGTTGAAAATTCAAGTATTTCAGTTAAATATTCATAAATTTAGTTTAAAATTCATCTATTCCAGTTAAAGATTCATCATTTTAATTGAAAACTCATCTTTTTTGGTTGAAAATTAATCTTCTTGTTTGAAAATTAATCTTTTTGGTGGAAATTTTTAGTATTTCAGTTAAATATTTATAAATTTAGTTAAAAATTCATCTTTTTGGTTTAAAATTCATCTATTCCAGTTAAAGATTCATCATTTTAGTTGAAAATTCGTCGTTTTTGGTAGAAATTAATCTTTTTAATTATTATTCTTTGTTGTTTTTTTTATGGAAAAGATTAATTTTTCGGGCTTTAAATTCAACAATTCCATTTTTGGTTGAAAACTGATATTTTTTAGTTCAAAATTCAACTATTCAGTTGAAAACTGATATGTTTTAATTGAAAATGTATCTGTTTGGTTGAAAATAAAAATATTTGGTTCAAATTTAAACTATTTCGTTAAAAATTAATTTTTTTAGTTTAAAAAAGCAACTATTTAGTTGGGAATTGATCTTTTTTGGCGTGAATTATTTTCTGTTTAAATTGCAATATAAAATTGAATAACGTTGATTTTTCATTTGTAAAAATAGCTTTATTATTACTCTATTTAACTATTTTTGTTAAAAATTCTTTTTTCTTTTTTTTTTAAATTAATTTTTTTAACTGAAAATGTAACTGGTTTATTTTTGGTTGAACATTGATCGCCTTTAGTTGAAAATTCGTTCTTTTTGGTAGAAAATTATTCTTCTTGACTGAAAAATGTATCTTTTTGCTTTAAAATTCAACAGTTTGTTCGCAATTTTTTTTTCTCTCTTGACTGAAAAATCTTGCTCAGTTGAAAATTCAACTCGATATTAAAATCATTTTGGTTGCAATATAACTACATTTTTCGTTCAGAATTTAGCTTTTTGGGAATGGAAATTTAATTACTTGGTTGAAAGTTAAACTCTTTTCCTAAAAAATAATTTTTTTGGTTGAATATTCGTCATTTTAATTGAAAATTCATCTGTTTAGTTGAAAAATAAGCTATTTTGTTGAAAATTCGTTTTTTTTTGGTTGAAAATATAATTTTTTAAACTGAAAATTTTCTTTTCTGTTTTTGGTTGAAAGTTGATCGCTTTTAGTTGAAAATTCATGTATGTTTTGTTGAAAATGTGTTCTTTCTGGTTGAATTCAACTGTTTTTGATTAAAAATTACAAACTTTTTTGGTTAAAATATCAACTAGTACATTTTTTGTTCGGAATTCATCTTTTTTGGAATGTAAATTTAATTATTTGGTAGAAAGTTTAACTCTTTTGTTAAAAATTAATTTTTTGATTGAAAACTCATCATTTTAATTGAAAATTTATCCCTTTGGTTGAAAAATTAGCTTTTTTTCAAATTCTTTTTTTATTCGGTTGTATTTTTTTTTTTTGAACTGAAAATTGAACTATTCCAATTGAATATTTCATCATTTTAATTAGAAATTTATATCTTTGGTTGAAAATTAATTTTTTTACTAAAAATTTATCTTTTCAATTTTTGATTGATCTTAAGTTGAAAATTCATCTTATTTTTTAGAAACATTTAGTTGAAACTTTTAACTTTTTGGTTTAAAATTCGACTATTCCAGTTAAAGATTCATCATTTTAGTGTAAAATTGATCACTTCGTTTCAAAACATAAACATTTTTTTGAAAATTAGTTTTTTTTTTTTTAATTAATTTTTTTTAATGAAAATTTAACTATTCAATTATTTGGTTGAAAATTGATCTCTTTTAGTTGAAAATTCAACTATTTTGTTGAAAATTCATATATTTTGTTGAAAAATCGTATCTTCGTTTGCTGAAAATAAAACTTCTGTATTGAAAATTAAACTCTTTTGATAAATATTCATATTTTTGGGTTTAAGTCCATCAATTCCAGTTGAAGATTCATTTTAGATGAAAATTCATCATTTTGGTTGAATTTTTTTTGTAGAAAGCTAATTTTTTTAACTGAAAATTTTACTGTTTCATTTTTGGTTGAAAATTTTCTTAAAAATTCATAATTTTGTTTTAAAATTTAACTATTCTCTTTTGAAAATTCATCTTTTTGTTGAAAATAAAACTACTTGTTTGAAATTTAAACTATTTTCTTAAAAATACATATTTTTTTTGTTTAAAATTTATCAATTACAAATGAAGATTAATAATTTTAGTAGAAAATTTTTAACATTGATTGAAAATTTGTTTTTTCTTTTGGTGGAAAATTAATTTTTTTAACGAAAAATTTAAGTATTCCATTTTAGGTTGAAAACTGATATTTAGTTCAAAGTTCTACTATTTGATTGAAAATTCATGGAGAAAAAACATTTTTATAATGAACTCTCGAAACTGTATATATTTCTAGTCGAGTTTTTTATAAAAATCGAAATTTCCAGGATTTGAGTGGACACCCTGAATTAAAAGAATTTTAAAATGCAGTTTTAAAGACTTAAATGATTCACAATTATTGGAAGCGTTTGAAATTGAAGATTTTGGATAAAAAATATTTTTAGTTGATCAACTGTGAAAATAAATTAATGAACGATTTTTAAAATTTAATTGTACTTCCAGGATTAAAAAGTGAATAATAATTGATTTTACAAGACGATTCGGAATCAGTTCACATTTTTAGAATTTCCAGATTTTCACGTTAAAAATTAAACTATTTCAGTTGGAAAGTCTTATTAGTTAAACAAATGTAAAGGGCTCGATTAAAACTTTATAAACTATTTTCTATTTCAAAATAACTTCAAAATAATATATTCATAATTAAAGGCTTTTATTAAATTTTTTAAACCATTCAATTTGAAATTTTTTAATTAAGAATAAGAACAATTACTTAATATTTAGAAATATCTGACTGTTCATTTAAAATCAGTAATTATAAATCAAATTTTCAAAACTAAAAACAAAAAAAAACTAAACTATGAACGTTATATTTTTAATTGTTCTATTTAAAAAAAAAACTAATTTGTAAGTGAATTTGTTGAATTTTTATGTATAAATAACAATTGAACACCTATTATTTTTAGAAAAAATTCGAGTAGGTTGAAGAGATTTTTAGAAGTTTTGAAAAATTCAAAGTTATTTAAAAATTTGAAATGATTTCAAATAATTTAAACGAAGTGCTTTAAAGGAATTAAAAATATTTCCTTAAGATTCCTAGGAAAATTGAAATTGAGTTTTTTTTTTTGAAAAATTAATTTCAAGAGAGTATTTAAAAACGTTTAGAAAGATTTACAAAATTGTCAAAAATGAATCTAGAAGATTTTGAGGATTTTTTTGTCATTCGCCAGGATTTAAAAAAAATGTTAGGAAAAATTAGAAGTTCTGCAAAAATTTCGAAAATAATTTAAAATGCGAAAAAAATGTAAAACATTTCAACATTTTTCAAGATTTCGAAATAAAATTTTGAAGCATTTTAAAGTTTTTAAAACTATTTAAAATTAAAATAATTTAACTTCTAATTTAACAATTGTTGAGCTTATTAAAAAATGTAACTGTTCTATTCCTAATATTTATAGCTTAAAATGATATAATTTAAAATATTTTAATTCTTTAATTTAGAGAATTGAACATAATAACGTGGGTTTATAGTTTTGGAACTGAATCTGGATCTTTGAAATCTACAATTTATAAAAGTTTAAAATTTTTTATTTGGCAGGTTAACTGCATTTAATTTAAAACTGTTTAAAATTCAAGAGTGCCACTTTGTGTGCTTTAATTTGCAACTCAGTTTTTATTACTTCAAATGGAAAAATTTTTAGATTTAGAGTTCGAATTCTTTAATTTCATTGACCGTGAAAAATCTTTGTGAACCGGGAAATGACCGGGAATTTTTTTAAATTAAAACGGCCACCCTGAATAGTATATTGTGCTACAAGTGTGGAAAGTAGGCAGTTCCACACGAGTGTGATATTTTTTGTAACAAATGTAAGAAATTCAAAAATTTATGGAAAATTGCTAAACAACAAAAATTTCCAGAAATTTATCGAAAATGGCTAAATTGCCGGAAATTTCAGGTATTCAAAAATTTCCAGAGTTTTCGGTAATTTATGGTAATTTATCAGTCATTTATGGTAACTTCGAATTTGTCCAATTATTATTCACTACTCAAAATCAGACTCTCAAGCGTCAAATCATAATGAAGTGAGGTTTTGATTCCGGCAGTAATGGAAAGTAGTTCTGAATCGGAATGCGCAAGCGCAACAGGTAGAAAAAGTAATCTGACTCGAACTGCGCACGCGCAGCAGCTTGAAAAAATCTTGTTCAAAGAGCGCAAGCGCAGCAGCTTGAAAAAGTCTTTTTATAACTGCTTCTTACCGCGGGTTGGAATTTGTTACTTTCCGCACGCAATGCATGCCTCGAAAAGCGAACATTTCCTGCATGCGTTACAAAAACGATATTTTTTTATAACAAATACATGATTGTACGGAAGTTGAAACTAACTAAAAATTTCCGCATTTTTTTGGTAATTTAAGATAATTTTACCTAAAATGTATAGTAACTTATCATAAATTACCTAAAATTAAATTATAAAATTTTTGGTAATTTTGTTGGTAATTTATGATAACCTACTATCAATTACACAAAATTAATTAAAAAATTTATGGAAATTTCCATCATGGTAACTTTCCATAAATTACCGCAAGATTGTACTATCTGCAACAAAAATTTCCTCACAGTTGACGTCACTTTTTACTCCCTAGGGAATAAAAAGTAGAACTTTAGAACCGCTTCATAGGCACGGAAGACGGCTGAAAACATGTATGTGTTATAAAATACGTTATTTTTAACTGTAAATATCTCGTAAACTGTAAGAGACGGACAAAAATAAATGTCATTAATTTTATTTAAGATTTTATTTTAACATCTCTAGTCCTCTCAATAAAGTAAAATAAAGTTAGAGGCTCACTAGACCTCTAATTTCCGAATTATTCAAGATGAAAAGGTCTTTTTGAAGCGGGAGATTTAAATTTTGAGACTATAAATAGCATTTCCCATCAAATTGGTGGGGGAAATTACGCCATTTTCAGACGGGAAACGCCAATCATTGCTCGACGCATGTCGCAGAGATCTCCTATTCTGGTTGGTCCCGCTGTACCTGAACCTTGATCTTTCATTGAATATAATTGGCTTGATTCAGTTGGCGCGATTTTCAAATCACCATTTTAACTGCAAGAGGATTTAATATAGAATAGAGACAACACCGATCATGCGAAGATTCTAAATTATTGGGAAAGTAATAATATTCATTTTCAAACAAATTTACATTGAAATTTTCATAAACAAAAGAAACCCCTTTTTCTAACGTGTGGAGATAGAAAGAGAGGTTCGTTCGATTTCCGACTTCGAAACAGCATCGGAGTCCCACTGCTGAAGCCCGATTGAGTCCTATATAAAAAGATATTATAAGCCTAGATGCGGCACCTCACTAGCGAACCTATAATAAGTTCCAAGAACTAAAAAATACTATTGGTTAAAAAGAGACAGAGATATCTCTATCCCTTTTTAACTAATTGCATTTTTTAGTTTTTGGAACTTATTGTAGGTTCGCTAGTGCGGTGCCGCATCTAGTTCACCATATCTTTCGTAACAAGACATTTCAGCAATAATATTCTCCTAGTATTTTATAAAAATGCTGTCATTGGCAGAAATGTCTAGTGATTTGATGTCTTGCGTCCGATGATGGGATTCCGATGCCCTCTAATCTACTTAATCGAATCTCTCTTTCTACCTATGTAATTAGACAGAGCTGTTTATTACTATACTATAGCTGTTACTATTATTATATCTTTTTACTGAAAAATTCAAAGTACGTGTTTTGATGATATTCTCTATTTTTTACCAAATAGTAGAATTTTCAACTAATAAAGATAAATTATGAACCAAAAATGAAATAGTTCAATTTTCAACCAATATGATGAGTTTTCAAACAAGAAGATTAAGTTTCTACTAGAAAGACAAATTTTCAATGAAATACATAAATTTCCAACTAAATATTTGACGTTGTAACTGAAAAAGGTGAATTTTTTACCAGAAGAAAACGAATTTTCAACAAAATTGTTAAATTTTCAACTAAAAAAATTAATTTTCAACCAAAAATGGAACAGTGAAATTTTCAGATAAAAAATTGAATTTCCAACAATATATAAAATTTGCAAGAAAATAAGTGAATTTCCAACTAAAAAAGAAAACATCATCAACAAAAAAAGCGAATTTTTCATTAGAATAGTTGAATTGTCAGCCATAGAGATGAATTTTCAATTAAAGTAATGAATCTTCAACCATACAAATTACTTTTCAACAAAGTAGTATAACTTTGAACCAAAAAAGATGAATTTTTAACGAAAAAATAAATAGTTGATATTCAAACCAAAAACGACTTCAATATTAAATAAAAATCATTTGAATTAAAACAAAAAAGACGAATTTTGAATGAAAAATTTAATTTTTAAATTAGAAAATTAATTTTCAAACAAAAAAAAGTTCTCAATAAAATTGTTAAATTTCAATCGAAAGAAATGAATTTGCAACTGAAACAAAAACTTGTGACCAAAAATGAAATAACTCACTTTTCAGTTAAAAAATACTTTTGAACCATGAAAAAGTAGGTTTGAACGAGATACTTAGATTTTCAACCAAAAATAATTAATTTTCAACCAAAAAGATGAATTTTCAAACAAGAAAATTAATTTTCTACCAAAACGTCGAGATTTCAACTAAAAAATTAATTATTGACAAAAAAAAATATTTTTAACAAAGTAGTTAAATTCTTAACAAAAGAAATGAATTTTTAACCAAAATAAATGAATTTGCAAAAAAGAAGAATAATTTTCTAAAAAAAGTCAATTTTCAAACACATAGTTGAATTTTCAACTAAAAAGATCAATTTTCAAGAAAAGAGAAACGAATTTTCAAAAAATTAGTTAAATTTTCAACCGAAAAATAATGTATCAATCAAAAAGATTAATTGTCAATAAATAGAATACTTTTTTAAATGAAAGAAATGAATTTTCAACCGAAAAACATAAATTTTCAAAATAATCAAAGTTAAATATTCAGTTAAAAAAATAATTTCCAACAAAATCAGTAAACTTTCAACCATTTTTTTTTACCTTTTGGACCAAAAATAAGGAGTTTCAACAAAATATCTGAATTTTCAAAAAAAAGAAAATTAATTAATTAAATTTAATTAAAAAATTAAATTTTAACAACAAAAAAACAAAATAAATTTTCATCCTAATAGTTCAATTTTCAACCAAGGGAATGAATTTTAACCAAATCAGATGAATTTTCAACTCAAAAAAGATACATTTTCAAACAAAAGAAATAGTATATTACGACCCAAGGGCATCCAATATTTCTGGCCGTGTGTCGTATACTACTTTTCTTCATCCCCAGCCGAAAGTACGTTTGATAATTAATGTTAATTAATAAAATTCGTTGTCGGCTGCTAGCTCGGATGCTTTTTCTTTTGTGGCCTGCATCAGCACGCGCGCCACCTCGCGTAGCGCCGCTGCTGCTCTCGGGTCAGCTGAGCGGATGCATGGGATTCGGTCGCCCGCCCGACTTCTGCAAAGCCGAGGCGGAGCCGAGGTTTTGCTGGTCGGGCGGGTCGTCTTTTCGTGCCGTCTTTTCGTGCACAAATATCGCAACGACGCCAATCGATCAGTTTTGAGGTTGAACACACCGACGGTCTCTTTTTTCCATTCAACTGTCAAGATAAATATTTTTCAGAGGCTAAGTACACAATAACACAATACTGAGCGTTGCTACGTCGGGTTGCTACGTCAGCGAGCCACAAAAATCTCGCAGCCAATCAGAGATCGTGTTAACTCTAGCAGGCCGCAAAAGCCACTGTTCCCGGACAGAAATGCGGCCGGGAAGACGTACTTTCGGCTAGCGGATGAAGAAAACCAATTTTCAAAAAAGTAGTTCATTTTTCAACCAATGAAATCATTTTTCAACCAAAAAGATCAAATTTTAACCAAAAAAATTAATTTTCAACGGAAATAGACGAATTAATTAATTTTCAACAAAAAAAAGAACCTAATTTTCACGAAACTAGTTAAAATTTTAATTAAAGAGGTGAATCTTTAAAACGCTACCTGGCGGCTGGTAAACTCACCTATTGCTTGACCCTCGGCGTGCAGAGATCTCGCCAGCGACGTCGAACTTGAAATACCTAATGTTACGTTCCCATCCCTGCCCAAAGATATTATAAACCTAGATTAGATGCGACACCTCACTAGCGAACATATAATAAGTTCCAAGAACTAAAAAAATACTATTGGTTAAAAAGAGACAGAGATATCTTCATCTCTTTTTAACTAATGACAGTTTTTTAGTTCTTGGAACTTATTATAGGTTCGCTATTGAGGTGCCGCATCTAGGTTTATTCTTTGTCCCAGCCGTCATCTTAACCTCTACTTTTTTTGTTTACATCTCGTCCTAAAGACCTAAACCTCCGAAACTAAAAATGTATTTCAAATAAGTATCTACAAGGAAGTTTATCACCTAAAATTAATTTTGAAACTTTTAAAAATTGTTGAAATCATGGAGGAAATCGAATACAAATTGGAATCACGAAATCCAATATTAATATCTCACGTAAGTACTTTTTAAATGAAATCGAGAAACAAATAATAATAGTAGACAGTATCGAAATAATTATTAATACATAAGTTCCGTTAAACCTGGAATTTTTTCTTAGAAAAGAATGAAAACAAATTTTTCAGGCGATATCAAAACTCTTGGACTCTATTGCAAATAAGACCCAAGATTCTTCAGTCAGTCAACAAGATTTACTCAAGGTAAAGCAAAATAATAAATAACACCGCTGTTTCAATTAAATTGAATTTGATATAACGGTCATTGCCAAAAAGTTGTGAAATTTAAGTCCCGGCCGTATTATCCATTTCCAGGATTCAATTTTTTTGAATAACTAGAACCTTTCTTGAGAAAAAAATCTACTAAGTGGAACTACTTTGTTAAAAATTCATTTTTTTGGTTGATTAATCATTTTAGTTCAAAAATCTTTTTTTTTCAAAATCTAACTATTTTTTAAACATTTGTTTAAATTATTTTTTTCACTGAAAAAATTGCAAATTCATGTATTATATTAAAAATAATTTTTTTTTGTAGAAAATTAATATTTTTGGTTCAAAATTAGTTTTTCCATTGGAAATTAATTTTTAAATTGAAAATTTAACTATATCTTTTTTTTTAACATTAATCTTCTTCCGTTGAAAATTCAACTATTCGTTAAAAAATGTACGTATTTTGTTAAAACTTCGTCTTTTCTTGGTTAAATATTCAACTATTAGGTTGAAGATTCCATTAAAAATTAGAATATATGGTTGAAAATTCATGAATTTGGTTAAAAATTATTTTTTTTTTGTGTGGAAAATTGTTTTTTTTTTAAATTAATTTTTCTTTTACTGAAAATTAGTGTTTTTATTAAAAATTTATTTTCAACTACAAAATTAACTAAATTTTTTATCGAAAATTTGTTTTATTGGATATTCAATTTTTTTGTTAAAAATTCATTTGTTTGATTGAAAATGAAACGCTAAAAATTTATTTTATTTGCTTAAAAACTTTTTTCTCCAACTGAAAATTAAACTATTCTATTTTTTCTTGAAAATTGATCTTTTTCAATTAAAAATTCATCTATTTTGTTAAAAATTTGTCTTTTTTGGTAGAAAATTATGAATTAACCTTTTCGTTTGAAAATTTTATTAAAAATTGAAATATTTGGTTAAAAAATCATGTATTTTGTTGAAAATTATTACTTTTTGGTAGAAAATTATTATTTTTGTAACTAAAATTTATTCAAGTCAAGAACTTATTTTTCTAACTTCAAATTAAACTAATTCTATTTTTTTGGTAGCAATATAACCTTTTTGGTTAAAAATTCATATATTTTGTTAAAAATTATTCTTATTGGTTGAAATTTCATTTCTTTGATTGAAAATTAGTTTCTTTTTAATTGAAAATGGATTTTTCAAAATAAAAATTAAACTATTAAATTTTTCGTCGAAAATTTAACTATTTCGTTAAAAATGTATTTTATTTGGTCAAAAACTTATTTTTCTAACTTCAAATTAAACTAATTCTATTTTTTGGTAGCAATATAACCTTTTTGGTTAAAAATTCATATATTTTGTTAAAAATTATTCTTATTGGTTGAAATTTCATTTCTTTGGTTGAAAATTAGTTTCTTTTTAATTAAAAATGGATTTTTTCAAATAAAAATTGAACTATTAAATTTTTCGCCGAAAATTTAACTATTTCGTTAAAAATTTATTTTATTTGGTTAAAAACTTATTTCTCTAACTTGAAATCAAACTATTCTATTTTTTGTTGAAAATTTATCCTTTTTAGTTGAAAATTCATTTATTTGTTGAGTCTTATTTTGGTAGCAATTTAACCTTTTTGGTTGAAAATTTAACTATTTGGTTGAGAATTTATTTTTTGATTCAAGATGCATAATTTTAAATAAAAGTTCATTTCTTCAGGTAAAAATTCAACAAATTTGGTTAATTTAACAGTTTTTTTAAATTGAAAATTAAAAAAAAATTGTGTGGAAATATCAACTATTACACTTTTTGTTGAGAATTCATTTTTTAAATAAAAAATTCATCAATTTGTTTGAAAATTCATCTATTTTGTTGAAAATTTGTCTTTTTTTTTGTAGCAATATAAGCTTTCTGATTAAAAATTCAACTATTAGGTTGAAAATTAAAATATTTAGTTGAAAATTAATTTATTTTGTTGAAAATAATTGTTTGGTAGAAAATTATTTTTTTAATTGAAATTTTTTTAAATTGAAAATTAATTTTTCTTTGGTTGAAAATTAGTGTTTATATTAAAAAAATTAATTTTTTTAACTAAAAATTTCACTAAATGTTCTGTCAAACATTTTTTGTATGGACATTTATTTTGTTTGGTAGAAAATCTATTTGTTGTGTTGAAAATTTTTTTAATTTGTTTAAAAACTTATTTGTCTAACTGAAAATTAAACTATTCTATTTTTAGTTGAAAATTTATCTGTTTTCGGCGAAAATTTAACTATTTGTTGAAAATCCGCCTTTTTTTGTAAAAGAGTACTCTCATTAGTTGAAATTTCATCTTTTTGGTTAAAAATTAATTTCTTTGGTTGAAAATTCGTTTGTTTTTTGTTTGGAAATTTATTTTACTGATTGAAAATTATCCTACTTTATTTTTGGTAGAAAATTTATCTTTTTAGTTTGAAATGCATGTATTTGGTTGAGAATTAATTTGTTTTTAGTTGAAGATTCATCATTTCAGTTGAAAATTCGCTTTAACTATTACATTTTTTGTGGAAAATTTACTTTTTTTATAGAAATGTAATATTTTTGTTAAAAAATTATCTGTTTAGTAGAAAATTTAACTGTTATATTTTTTGTTAAGAATTAATTTCTTTCATTGAAAAAAAACTGTTTAGTTGAAAGTTCGTTTTTTTTTTGTTGATAGAAAATTCATCTTTTGGATTGAAAAATCCACTATTTGAACAAAATTTCATATTTTTGGTTGAAAATTAATTAATTTTGTTGAAAACTTGTTTTTTTTTTTAAATGTACTTTTCTAACTGGACATTGAAATATTATATTTTTGGTTTGTAAATTTAGCTTTTTTAGTTTAAAATTGAATTATTTTGTTAAAAAAATCATTTTTTTGTTATGAAAGAACAATCTTTTTTTGAAAATTCCTTTTATTTTTGGTTGAAAATTGATTTTTTTAGATGAAAATTCATAAATTTTGTTGAAAGTGATTTTTTTTTGGTAGAAAATTAATCTTTTGGGTTGATGCATTTTCTCGCGAAATTTAAATAATGTAATTATTATTAATAAAAGTAGAAAATACGATTTTTTAAATCCTAATTCAAAATGCTCATAAATCCTCATTAAATTCTCAAAGTACATAAAGGTCGAGCATATTCTCATGCTCGTGAGAATTTCTCCGAGCACTTAAACTCTTTAGAACACTAGTCCCGGCCGTTTTATTCATTTCCATGATTCAATTTTTTTTGAATAACTAGTACATTGTGCGCGCTACGCGCGCACTAATTACACTTTCTTAGGAAAAAAATCTACTAAGTGGAACTACTTTGTTAAAAATTCACTTTTTTGGTTGATTAATCATTTTAGTTCAAAAATCTTTTTTTTTTAAATCTAACTATTTTTTAAACTTTTGTTTAAATTATTTTTTTCACTGAAAATTTAACTATTCCATTGTTGGTTGAACATTTATCTTCTTCAGTTGAGAATTCAACTGTTTGGTTGCTAATTCATGTATTATATTAAAAATTAATTTTTTTTTGGTAGAAAATTAATATTTTTCGTTCAAAATTAGTTTTTCCATTGGAAATTAATTTTTAATGTGAAAATTTAACTATATATATTTTTTTTGAACATTAATCTTCTTCAGTTGAAAATTCAACTAATCGTTTAAAAATTTCTGTATTTTGTTAAAACTTCGTCTTTTCTTCGTTAAATATTCAACAATTGGTTGAAAATTCCATTAAAAATTAGAATATATGGTTGAAAATTCATGTATTTTGTTAAAAATGATTTTTTTTCTTTTACTCAAAATTAGTGTTCTTATTAAAAATTGATTTTCAACTACAAAATTAAATAAATTTTTTGCCGAAATTTTTTGTTATTAGATATTCAATTTTTTTGGTTAAAAATTCATTTGTTTGATTAAAAATGGAACGCTATAAATTTATTTTATTTGCTTAAAAACTTATTTCTCCAACTGAAAATTAAACTATTCTATTTTTTGTTGAAAATTGATCTTTTTCAATTAAAAATTCATCTATTTTGTTAAAAATTTGTCTTTTTTGGTAGAAAATTATGAACTAACCTTTTCGTTTGAAAATGTTATTAAAAATTGAAATATTTGGTTGAAAAATCATGTATTTTGTTGAAAATTATTCCTTTTTGGTAGAAAATTATTTTTTTTTAACTGAAAATTTAACTATTACATTTCTTGTCGAAATTTTTGTTTATAAACATTTGATATTTTTGATTAAAAATTCATCTGTTTGGTTGAAAATGTAACTATTTCGTTAAAATTTTATTTTATTTGGGCAAGAACTTATTTTTCTAACTTCAAATTAAACTAATTCTATTTTTTGGTAGCAATATAACCTTTTTGGTTAAAAATTCATATATTTTGTTAAAAATTATTCTTATTGGTTGAAATTTCATTTCTTTGGTTGAAAATTAGTTTCTTTTTAATTAAAAATAGATTTTTGAAAATAAAAATTGAACTATTCAATTTTTCGTCGAAAATTTAACTATTTCGTTACAAATTTATTTTATTTGGTTAAAAACTTATTTCTCTAACTTGAAATCAAACTATTCTATTTTTTGTTGAAAATGTATCACCTTTAGTTGAAAATTCATCTATTTGTTGAGTCTTATTTTGGTAGCAATTTAACCTTTTTGGTTGAAAATTTAACTATTTGGTTGAGAATTTATTTTTTGATTCAAGATGCATAATTTTAATAAAAAGTTCATTTCTTCGGTTAAAAATTCAACAAATTTTGTTGAAAACAGTTTTTTGTTGTTGTTGCAAATGAATTTTTTTTATTAAAAATGCAGCTACTTCTTTTTTGCTAGGAAACTGATCCTCATGTAAAAATTCGCTTATTTCGTTGAAAAGTCGTCTTTTTTAGTCGAAAATTGAATTATTTTGGTAGAAAATGCATATTTTTGGGTTGTAAATTCAATTTTTTTCTTCAAAAATTCGTCTTTATAAGTTAAAAACTCAACATTTCGGATGAGATTTTTTTTCTCGATTAATTGAAAAATCTTTCTTGGTTGAAAATTCAACTCTTCTGTAGAAAATTCGAATTTTTTAGGTTAATTTAACAGTTTTTCAAAATTGAAAATTAAAAAAAAATTATGTGGAAATATCAGCTATTACACTTTTTGTTGAGAATTCATTTTTTAAATCAACAATTCATTAATTTGTTTGAAAATTAATCTATTTTGTTGAAAATTTGTCTTTTTTTGGTAGCAATATAAGCTTTCTGATTGAAAATTCAACTATTAGGTTGAAAATTCCATTGAAAATTAAAATATTTAGTTGGAAATTAATTTATTTTGTTGAAAATAATTGTTTGGTAGAACATTATTTTTTTAATTGAATTTTTTTTTTTATTCAAAATTAATTTTTCTTTGGTTGAAAATTTTTCTTTTTTAGCTGAAAATTCATCTATTTTGTTGAAAATTTGTCTTTTTTGGTAGCAATATAACCTTTTTGGTTAAAAATTCATATATTTTGTTAAAAATTATTCTTTTTGGTTGAAATTTTATTTCTTTGGTTGAAAATTAGTTTCTTTTTTATTGAAAATGAATTTTTTAAAATAAAAATTGAACTATTCAATTTTTTGTTTTGTTTCGTGTTGAAAATTTGTTTAATTTGCTTAAAAACTTATTTCTCTAACCGAGAATTAAACTATTCTATTTTTTGCTGAAAATTGGTCTCTTTTTGGTAGAAAATTTAACTTTTTGGTTGAAAATTTAATTAAGACTTAAAATATTTGGTTGAAAATTCATATATTGTTAAAAGTCATTTCTTTTTGGTAGAAAATCAGTTTTTTTTATTAAAAATTAATACTTTTAACCAAATATTTGAATATTCCATTTTTCATCCGAAAATTTTTTTATATACATTTAATCTATTTGGTTGAAAATTTAACTATTTCGTTGAAAATTTATTTTATTTAGTTAAAAACTTATTTATTTAACTTAAAATTAAACTATTCTATTTTTTGTTGAAAATTTATCTTTTTTAGTTGAAAATTCATCAATTTTGTTGAAAATTTGTCTTTTGGTAGGAATATAATCTTTTTGGTTGATAATCCAACTATTAGGTTGAAAATTCCGTAAAAAATAAAATATTTGGTTGAAAATTCATGTATTTTGTTGAAAATTATCACTTTTTGGTAGAAAATTAGTTTTTTTATTGAAATTTAATTTTTTTATCTAAAAATTTAACTATTCCATTTTTCGTCGACATTTTTTTCTGATAGACAGTCAATCTTTTTGGTTGAAAATTCATGTATTTTGTTGAAAATTTGTCTTTTTTTGGTAGCAATATAACCTTTTTGGTTGAAAATTCAACTATTAGTTTGAAAATTCCATTAAAAATTATAATATTTGGTTGAAAATCCATGGATTTTGTTAAAAATTATTATAACAAAATAAAATAAAATTTTAATTTTTCATCAAAAACAGTCGAATTCAACCAAAAAAGACGATTTTTCAGCAAGAGTTGAATTTTCAATTAAGTAAGATTTTTCAGTCAAGAGAGAGAAAAAATTGCAAACAAACTGTTGCATTTTTAAGCAAAAAAGATACTTCAATTTTCAACTAAAAACGATCAATTTTCAAACAAAAATAAAATAGTTAAATTTCCAGTTAAAAAAAATTAATTTCAAATAAAAAAAAACGAATTTTCAACAAAAATAGTTAAATACAGTGACATAAAGCTACCTTTACAAATGAAGAATCAACGTTATTCAATTTAATATTGCAATTTAAACAAAAAATTAATCACGCTCTCGAAATAATTCCCTGATTTAAGAAAAAATTTGACATTTCCCGGTTTTTTCAGGTATACAAAAATTCCCTGACAATTCCAAGTTTTCCAGGTTTTTTTTGTTTTGTTAAAGTTCCATTAAAAAAAATAATTGTCCAAATTTCACAACTTGTTGGTAACGACCGATAAATGTAAATAAATAAATCTTTTATAAATCTTTTTAATTATAATTCATGCACTTTTTATTATTCCAGACTCCAGGTGTGAAATTGCTTTTATCGAAATGCCAAAGTGCAGATACTTTGGTGAGCACCACAGCTTGTTCAGGCTTTGTAACTTTAGTCGAAACTGGTGTTTTGAGCGTTTCCAGTGCCTTGTCAAGTTTAATTTCCAGTCTCGTAGTTACAAAGTGCGTATTTTTTTGTTTAGAAAAACTTTATTTATGAGAGAACAGATACATTTCGCGAAAAATTGAAATTAATCCATAAAAATAAGCTTAAAACCAACAAGATTTTTTATTAAACACAAGAAATACTTTTTTTTTTTTAGAAATCACAGAGCCTTCATCACTGCTATCAACTCTTTATTAATTTTCGATTTGAAAATAAGAGTCACTGAAGGTTCTTACGTTTGTCCCTTCAAAATAAATTCTCCTCAGCATCCATTTATTACTATTCTAAATCAAGAAAAACATGTTTGGAGGGAAGTTTTGAGTCAAATGAGATTTGACATTAATCATCAGCAACCGGAGTAAGTCTTGTCAGAGTTTCATTAAATTACTTATATTAATCTCTCTCTGTTATAAAAAGATGCCGCCGTTTCAGGAATCGGGAATGTTTTTAGAAAAGATAGTACAATATTGTACTAAATATAGTGATCTATCCAAAAACATGGACCCAAATTTTTAAAATTATTACCATTTCCTTAGATAAAAAGCTCAGTTAATTTTCCAACTATTTGTTATAGATTTTACAGACAATCTTATATGATTTAAAAACGTTGCATATTGATATTTTTGGTTGAAAATTCATTATTTTAGTTAAAAACTAATTTCTTTGCTTAAAATTTTAACTATTTTGTCGAAAATTAGTCTTTTTTATTGAAAATTAATTGTTTAACTGAGAATTTAATTATTCTTTTTTTGTTGAAAATTTATTCTTTTTTCTATAGAAATTTAATCTTCTTGATTGAAAATTTATCTCTTTGGTTTAAAATTGAACTATTCCAGTTGAAGATTGAACATTTTAGTTGAAAATTGAGCAGTTTGGTTGAAAATTAATTTCTCTAACTGAAAATTTAACTGTTCCATTTTTAGTTGAAAATTGATCTTTTCTAGTTCAAAATTCAACAACTTGGATGAAAAATTGTCTTTTTTAATTGAAAATTCAACTATTTCGTTAAGAATTCACGTATTTTGTTAAAAAATCTATATTTTTTGTTGTAGAAAATTATCTTTTTCTTTGAAAGTTAATCTTCCTGTTTAAAAATTCTGCGGTTAAAAATTCAAGTATTCCAGTTAAATATTTATCACTTGAGTTGAAAATTCATCTTTTAGGTTGGAAATGAAATGATTTAGTTGAAAGTTAAACTCTTTTGTTAAAAATTATTTTTTTTTTTTGGTTGAAGATTCATCGTTTTAATTAAAAATTCATTTCTTTAGTTGAAAAATGAGCTGTTTTATTGAAAATGTAACTATTATTTCAGTTGAATATTCCATAATTTTAGTTAAAAATTCATCTTTCTGGTTTAAAATTCAACTATTCCAGTTAAATATTTGAAATTTGATTTTAAAATTCACCATTTTGTTTGAAAATGTCAATATTTTTACGAAAGTTAGTTTTTTTTGTTTTTGAAAGTAATTTTTTGAACTGAAAATTTAACTTATTTTCATTGAAAATTCCATCGTTGTAGTTAAAAATTTATCTGTTTGGTTAAACATTAATTTAACTTGAACTTAAATTATTTAAGTTTTGGTTGAAAATTTATCTTTTTTAGAAAAATTAACTTTTTTGTTTGAAAATTCAACTATTTCAGTTGAAGATTCATTGTTTTAGTTGAAAACTCTTATGTTTGGTTTAAAATTAATTTTTTTAACTAGAAATGTTACTGTTCCATTTTCGGTTGAAAATTATCATTTTTTTAGTTCAAAATTCAACTATTTGGTAGAAAATCAATCTTTTTATTTGAAAATTAATCTTCTTTAAAAATTAATCTTTTGGGTTGAAAATTCAGTTATTCCAGTTGAATATTCATCATTTCAGTTGAAAATTTATCTGTTTGGGTAAACATTAATTTAACTTGAAATTTAATTATTTAAGTTTTGATTGACAATTTACCTTTTTTGGTAAAAATTAATTAGTTAATTTTTAACTAAGAATTTAGTTATTCTCTTTCTTGATGAAAATTTATTACTTTTTTTATAGAAATTTAATCTTCTTGATTGAAAATTCATCTCTTTGAAGTATTTTGTTGAAACATGTCTTTTTTTGGTAAAAAATTCAACTATTTGGTTAAAAATTCATTTTTTGGTTGAAGATCCATTATTTTAGTTAAAAATTAATTCTTTTCTTAACAGTGTAACTATTTTGTTGAAAATGCGTTTCTTTTTGTTAAAAATCAATTTTTTTAACTGAAAATTTGAATATTCCATTTTTGGTTTCGCATTAATCTTCTTCAGTGGGAAATTCAGCTACTTGGTTGAAAATTTAACTATTTTGTTGAAACTTTATCTATTTTGTTGAAAATTTGTCTTTTTTGGTGAGAAATTCAACTACTGGGTTAAAAATTCATTTTTTTGATTGAAGATTCATTATTTTAGTTAAAATTTAATTCTTTCCTTAAAAATTTAACTATTTTGTTAAAAAATCGTTTCTTTTTGCTAAAAATGAATTTTTCCAACTGAAAATTTAAGTATTTCATGTTTGATTTAACATTTACCTTCTTCAGTTGAAAATTCAGGTATTTGGTTGAAAATTTAACAATTTTGTTGAAAATTTATCTATTTTGTAGAAAATTGGTCTTTTTTGGTGAAAAATTCAATTATTTGGTTAAAAAGTCGTTTTTTTGATTGAAGATTCATTATTTTAGTTGAAATTTAATTCTTTACTTGAAAATTTAACGATTGTGTTGAAAAATTGTTTCTTTTTGTTAAAAATGAATTTTTTCAACTGAAAATTCAAGTATTTCATGTTTGATTTAACATTTATCTTCTTTAGTTGAAAATTGAATTATTTTGTTGAAAATTAGTCTTTTTTCTTGAAAATTAATTTTTCAACTGAGAATTTAATTATTCTTTTTTTTTTTGAAAAATTTTTTTTTATAGAAATTTAATCTTGATTCAAAATTAATCTCTTTGTTTGAAAATTGAACTATTTTGTTAAAAATTAATCTTTTTTTGGTAAAAATGTAACTATTGGGTTAAAAATTAATTTTTTGGTTGAAGATCCATTATTTTAGTTTAAAATTAATTCTTTGCTTAACAATTTAACTATTTTGTTTAAAATTCGTTTCTTTTTGTTAAAAATCAATTTTTTTAACTGTAAATTTGAATATTCCATGTTTGGTGTAGCGTTTATCTTATTCAGTGGAAAATTCAGCTACTTGGTTTAAAATTGAACTATTTTCTTGAAAATTTGTCTTTTTTTGTCAAAAATTCAACTATTGGGTTAAAAATTCATATTTTAAGGTTGAAGATTCATTGTTTCAGTTAAAATTTAATTCTTTGCTTGAAAATTTAACTATTTTTTTGAAAAATCGTGTCTTTTTGTTAAAAATGAATTTTTTCAACTGAAAATTTGAGTATCTCATGTTTGATTTAACTAAGATTTAACTATTTTGTTGAAAATGTATCTACTTTGTTGAAAATTTGTCTTTTCGGTAAAAAATTCATTTTTTGGTTGAAGATTCATTATTTTAGTTGAAAATTAATTTCTTTGTTTAAAAATTTAACTATTTTGTTCAAAATTCTTTTTTTTTTTTTAATTTTTTAAACTGAAGATTCATTTCTTTGGTTGAAAATTTAACTATTGGGTTGTAATTCCTTTAACAAATTCAAAATTTGGTTAAAAATTAATGTATTTTGTTAAAAAAGAATCTTTTTTGGTAGAAAATTAATCTTTTTGGTAGAAAATTCATTTCTTGGGTTGAAAATTTAACTATTAGGTTAAAATACCTTTAAAAATTCAAAATTTGGTTAAAAATTCATGTATTTTGTTAAAACTTAATCTTTTTTGGTAGAAAATTCATGTTTTGGGCCGAAAATTCGACTAGTCGGTTAAAAATTCATTTTTCTGTTTGTTGAAGATTCATTTTTTTAGTTAAAAATTAATTTCTTTGTTTAAAAATTG